>JAODAL010009057.1:0-113345 GCA_025379985.1 Phyllomedusa bahiana
CAATGTAAAATCAGGGGACACAAAAATTTTGTTTTATATTTGGTGTTTCATAAAAGAAAACTTTGGGAAAAACTTTTCCAGGGTAAAACAAAGAAAATCACCTACCTTTTGTCTGGATCCAATGACAGGGAATCCAAGGGGAGGAAAAAATTTTAAAAAGGGTCCTTAAAGGGGTTGGCCAAAACCAAAAGGGTTGCTTTTTTTTGTTAAAGATCTTGCAAAAAAAACTCACTTCACAATATGGGGTTTCCCTTAAAAGGTCCTACCTATTTTTAGATATCCCCTCTTTTATGGGCTCACCAGGGTTCCCTCAGGGCGCTTTAGCAAAAGACCTGTTTGATTGGGTCCTCATTGACTGCAGGGGCCCGGGTTTCTTTTTGCACAGATATGATTTCCCCCAGCAGCCGCCGCTGCAGGCCCGTAAACACAACCCCGAAAATTTTAAAAAAGAAACTTTAAAAAAACAGGGACTGAGGGAAATGAATTTTATGTAGGGAGACAACCCTTTTTAATTTACATTTTATTCTGTGTGAGCTTTTGCATCTAATTTCTAAAAAAAAGGGGTCAAAGGCTGTTTGCAAAATTAAAAAACTTGTACAAAAAAACCCCTATTGCAGGTTTAAAAAATTTTTGGGTTTTTTTAAAAGATTTTGGGGAACAAGTTAATGGACGCGCCAGAAGTCTGGCAACTTTTTATTCACTTTTTTAGCTTAAAAGGGGGTTTTTCCCTTAAATTTGAATTTGACGTGTTTAAAATTGCAAATGAAATAACAAACATTTTCAACCCTTCATTATTATTTAAAAAATTTTGGGACTGTTTTTGTCTAAAAAACCGCTCCTTTAGTGAACCATTGTTTTCCCGCTCGTCCCAGGGGAAAAACGACCAGGGAGACTCCTCACTCCTGGTCACAAAATCTTTAGGCCCTCAAACCCCCCCCCTCTCCCGGGGCACTGAGGGTTTCAAAAACCCCCGGGGGCTGGGCACTCCCAAACCCCTCCTCTGAACCCTTAAATAAAATTTGTCAAACAGTGTTAAAAAAATTTAAAAAAAAACCCCCAAAGAGGTCTGCATTGAAAAAAAAGAAAAAAACACAGGTTTGGTTTTCCCGGGAGGGGTTTGAACCTAGGACCCTTGTGCTGTGAAGCAAAAACATTACCTCTCAGCTACTAGCAATGCTTTACATATGCAGACCTTTCTTTGACTAAAGAGATGAAAGGTCTGGTGATGTCATCCTGCTGGGTCACATGATATGCAATTCAAACAAATCACACACGCCTCCTTCTGAGAACCCAGAGCTGAAGAGCTGGATATAGGAGGTATGAAATGAGATCGTGGCAAAACCCCTTTAAGTACGGCAAATACAGGCACATTACTGCTGGAACAGGTAGAGCACTTTAAAGGGCCGTTCACACGGCTTATTGCAGGGACGGATTGCAGCCGTATTGCATGTTGTACTGCGCTGCAATATGGCTGGAATCCGTCCCAGTCATTATGGTAATCCACAGTTCTCATAGAGAACTGTGGATTCCGTCTCTCCTCCTCGCCTGGCGAATCCGCCGAGCGGGGAGAAAGTGACATGTTCATTATCCCGGCGGGATAATGAAAATCTATGGGGCCGGCGGGCAGCGCCCCCGCCCCTTACTTAAGCCGTAATTGCGGGCGAAATCTGTCCCGTAATTATGGCTTGAATAAGCCGTGTGAACCGGCCCTAAAAGTGGTTTACCTGAACTTGAATTGTTGCTTTGTAACTAGGAAGCGCTAAATCTATGACACACAGTAGAACAGCTTCATAGATTCCGGCGCATTCTACGCTACTAATGTGTGCAATAAAACTGGCGCCTGGGCGCCAAAAATCATACATGTCACCCTTAATCCTGGAGTATCTCAATGGAAATGAACTTACTTTATATAACATTTGTAGATTTCGCAAAGGCATTTAATACTGTGCCAAATAAAATATTGGTAGATAAAAGAAGAATGCTGGAATATATTCATAATTGATTAACAATTGCCTCAGGAATAGATAGCAGAGGGTCATTTTATCCCCTTCATAGATGTAATTGCATTCTAACCTCACTAATCACTAAAGTGTGTCATATCCTGTTCCTAGCTATAGTGGGAAAGCCCTTGCTCCTGTCCTTAAAGGGGTTTTCCAACCCTCTAAACAAACTTTTAACATTTGCAAAAGACTAACAAGCAAATTATACCCACTAAGAAGCAGGCCTTGAAAAAGTAAAGGGCATAGCGTTTTCTGTTTTATATAACAAGGTATTTCATTTGTGTGAATCAAGGCTAGTCACAAGCTGGCTGTGTATCCAAATGGAATGTATCAGTATGCAAATCCTCACTGTCTACACATCAAAAGGTCTAGGAATGCCACCTACCTCATACAGATGATAAGTAGGGGATTGAACAATAGCGATCTACTCAGCATAAACAGCATGTAAATGAATGCCATAATATGCTAAAACTGCTTGATAGGGAAAACCAAGATTATTTCTATGCAAGCTGAATGAAAGGGGAAAGCACAATCTGATCAAAAGTTTATTTGCGCCTGAAAGTAAGAATTTGGATTAATTTCCCGGGGGGCCGGGAGGCTATGCTAAAAGGAAAGGAAAAAAACGGGGGCCCAGACCATACACCCCCCAAGGGGCCCTTTACTTTAAGGTCGGGGCCCTAGGGGCCAAAAAGGGGAAATTTGGGCCCCCCGGGTTTCCATGTTTTTTGTATAAAACTGGGGTCTTTTTAAGGGGCGAAGGGCTTTTGGGCCCCCCAGGCTGCGGGGCCCTTTGGGGGACTGTTTACCTCTGCACCCCCTAAAGCGGGTTTTTCCCCAACTCCAGTCCTAAAGGGCCAAAACCAAACCCGGTCTTTTTTTCGGCTCCCACAAACACTGATAATTATAAATTCACCGGGCAAAATGCCCCTGACAAAAATTTGACTTTCACCCTTTCAATGCAAAGGGAAAACCAGAAAACATAAACCTGTTGGTGTGCCTTGGGGACGGGGTTGGAACCTCTGCCCTATACCCAAACGTCCCTGAAATGCCCCCTATCTTGCAGCAAATCATTTGGGCCCCTTTGCTTTTTTTAATTGATCGGAAACCTTGAAAATTGCCATTACGCCCGGGCGTGGGGTAAAAGGGAAGAAAAAAAAAAAAAAGGGAAATTTTGGGTGAGGGTTTGGGGAAGCGGGAGCACAGGGGAACTTATTTGGGGCCACTCCCAGGAACCAAAAGCCCAAAGGGCTTTCGTCAAACGGCTTTAAAAGTAAAAAAACCAAATGGTTCGGGTTTATAAAATTTTTGACGTTTTTTTTTACCTTTCCGGTTTTTAATTTTTTAACCAAATTTTTCACGAAATTTTTCCCCCCCCGCCCCCCCTTGGTTTTTTCAACCACCCACTTTGGGGAAAAGCACTCCCAAATGCGCCATTTTCCAGTGGATTATAGAACGTGTTCAAATTTTTAGATCGGATTTGATATCCGACCTCAAAAAAATTTGAGCTGTGTAGACAACGGCTCCGATTTTCTATTATTAAAAAAATGGTGTTTAAAACCCCAGTTTTTTCCGGGTTTCCCCAAGGGGCCACATGTATAAAAAAAAATGTTTTAAAGGCTGAAAATTAAAAGGTACTAAAGGGGGAAAAAAGTGAGTTTTAGACCTAAAGGAAATTTTCATACATGTGGCCCTAAAATAATGAACCCCAAAAACCTAAAGTAAACCAAATGTTGTAACATAGGGCCCAAAGTGGTGTCCCCCCTTTATTGTGTTTTTAACTTTACGAATTTAAACTTTTTGTTTTTAATGGGAAATATTGATGGTATTTGCTGTTTTAAAAAGTGAGGGTAATGTTTCACCCGCGCACTGGGGGGGCATACGTAACCCGCCGCAAAATACCCCATGTGGTTTTTGGGAAACACGCGTTATCATTCACTGCAATTTTCAGTGGGCACGTTTAAACGAAGAAGTTACCTGTTTAAATTCTTTTCCCCCTGTACGCCGGGGAGACAAAAGGGGTAATTCAAAATTCTTTTGAAGCTAAATTACCGGGGGGTTTTTCGGGGCCATTTTTACCCATATTAAACGCAAATCCGGGGAAATTGCGTTTCTGCAAAAAACCCGTGTGCACCTATCCTAACAGGTCTTTTTTCTGTAATTTGCATTAGCATGACCAAGACTTTGGCACTATCCTGGCCCACTCATTCCCCTAGACTTGAACCCAGTTAAGCATGTGTGGGACCTCCTTGATCATCGTTTGTGCTCTATATAACAAAATAAGTGGTACTGTGCAAAGTCCATATTTTTAGAATAAGAGTTACTGAGAATTACACCCAGCATACAGAATTAGAGAAGTGGTGTTGTACAGTGTCCATAGATACAGAATAAAACTGAGAATTATACCTAGCGTAAAAGACGAGAAGTGCTGTGCAATGTCCATACACACAGAATAGGAACAGACTGAGATTTGCACCCATCGTAAACCTATATATATATATATATATATATATATATATATATATATACACACACACTAAAATTATTAACAATATCCCAATCAATGTGCAAAGAACTATGTAGCACTGTTCTCAGACTTCACAATGTAAAGAACTGATTCAGGATGTGTGTACAAATCCCAATAGCAGATATACTTGCTTAAAAATACTGATATCCATTGCTGTAATTTCTTGCAGAACATTTAGACTACTCTCCCTCTGCCCTCTTGTCTCTGTCTGTGTCTTTTGTATTGATATTCCGATATAAAGTTTGCGTTCTATGTTATTATTTCTTGTCTTATGCACTGCAATACATCTTGGATATGTTAACATGTGCTTTTTGAGATGCCTCTGTACGATTTATAGACAAGAAGTGTGTTGTTATTATATACCGGTCTATTTTGAAAATTTGAATAAAAATACAGTTATATTAAAAAAAAAAATACTGATATCAACGCTAGAGCAATCAACCCAATATAATGCTTATATACAAATGTAATTATTAAAAACTATAATATAGTAAAAACATATAAATACTTATCAAAACATATATACATACTAAGATGAGTCTAGGAATCACACTTGACATACAGGATGACAGAAGTGGTACTGCGCAATATCCATATATTTAAAATAAGATATTGAGAATTATACCTAGCATATAAAAAAAGAGAAGTGGTACTGTGCATTCTCCATATATACAGTATAAGAGCAGATTCTAAAAGTGACACAGAACATCCAGGACAAGAGAAGTAGTGTTCATATATACAGACCAAGAGCAGATGCTTAGAATTACACCTAACATGCAGGAATATGGAAATTGTACTACGCAGTGTGCATGCATACAGAATATGCCCGTCACATACAGAATGAGATAAAGTGATATTGTGCAATGTCCATACATTTATAAGATCAAGTATTGAGAATTACGCCCAACAAACAAGACTAGAAATGTAGTGCTGTGCAGTGCCCAAATATGCAGAATAAGAGCATATACTGAGAATTATACCCAGCATTTAAGACTTGAAAAGTGGTTCTGTGTAGTGTCCAACTATAAAGACCAATTGTGAAATGTATGAACAGGGCTGCGGTGTACTTTGAGCCAAAAAGAATGTATGAACAGGTGCACTCCAAACTGCGGCACGATAAGTCTCTTTCTAGTGCGTCAACGGTTAGGGGCATTCTGGGGGCGTCACACCACATTCATAGAAATAGACACAGTCATGATTCTGTGACACCAAATATAGGCACAGAACAGTTAGAACAGCCAGACCAAGTTAAAGGTGGTGCCTGAGCCAGACTTGTCGTATTGGCATTACACTGCACCTGTATGTATGACCTGCAGAAGAACAGGCTCATTCTACATTGCCTTAAAGCTATTTGGAACTGGCCTGTCAGTGTCAATGTTCATACATGTCGCCCCCAGTGCAGAGAGAGAGTTTTACCTAATGTCCATCATATATAAATCCAAAGAGAATTGCACACAGACAAATCCATAGACAATTACACACATTCACATAAACTTTACTCACAGACTTCCTCGGTGTAGCCTTGCTGCTTCACCACTTAGTCCGAGGACCTGAACATTAGTTAATGTGACCTTATGGGGATGTACTTTAAAGGCCTATCAATATGTGCAGGTATCAGACTTTGATCCTATCTCAGGAAAGGACCCCAAAGTGTTGGGTAAGAATGGAGAGCTGGTCGTGCTTCAGCACACCTCTCCATTCTGTTCTATTTGAGTTTTGAGTACAGCTGAGCAGTATGTTGAGTGATGCCTCAACAGTTTCTGCATATATTTTTGTCCAGGAATCACTGTACATTGCACGTTTACTGCATTTTTTTTGTTTGAATTCACTGCAACAAAAGCCATAAAACCAAAATGTACGAAAATCTCAAACGCCCAAAAAATGTATTCAGGAGTGCAGGTCTTGAAGCTAATTTACTGTCCTGGTAGTCCTAGTAGAGAGTCCCCTGAGGTGAGGCTCAACTCAATTTCTAGATGTAACAGCTGCATTCTCTCTGCATGCACCAACCAATGTTCCTGGCAGGAAAGAGAAGAGACAGTGCTGAAGTGTATAAAGGCAAACACCTGACACCATTGAAATCCAGGGAAACCCTGTAAGCTCATATTGCAAGCCCCCTCCAACAGCGGCTTCCAGCAACCTTTGCAGCAGAATTGCGTACTCAGCTAGGGGCTTACAAGATCTCTCTTGCTATGGGAGATCCCTAGACAGTCATGCATGGTAGGCAAATATGTGTTATATTTATATAGATATTGAAGCCTAGCTTTTGTGCACTCTCACAGTGATTCTGAGCAGGGACCATCACACTGTGTAGCGCCAGTCCATCACATCAATGGCCACAATACAGTCATGGGAAAAAGTATGGACACTATATGTAATGTTTTTTTTTGTTTGGTTTTTGTTTTTGATTCTAACATTCTATAACAATAGAGGTTATGTACTTGATAAAAAAAAATGATTTTGCAATAATTGATTAAACCAAAACTTCACATCCATTGCATTAATTTCAATGAAAAAATGTATCCCAGTCTCTTGGATCACAATTAATGCTGTACAAAATAACAAAATGAGCCACAACCAAACATACCTGACCAACGTACTAGCGAATACTGCACGTGAGGAAGGTTTTCCTCTACCTTCTGAATCACAGTCAATAGAAACAGACTTCACATGATCCTTGTTAGTGCAATATTTTCTTCTTACTACTCATCAAAAGTGTCAAACATCATGAGACACAACTTGAGACCTTAATAACTATTCACCTGTAGGGCACATGTACGTGTCCTCTAAAGATCTCCTGAATTCATTGTTTTTCTCACAGAGACTTGATATGGAGAAGGTTGAGCATCTGAATGAAGTTTTTGTGCAATTTTAAGGGTTGCCTCCCTTTCTCAGTCACATGCAGTGCAAAGTAACAGCACCATGCATATCTTCAACATTGCAACAATTACTGATTTCTATTTAAAGGCAAACTAATACACAAACTGTAATGAAAATGTGCATTAGCACACAGATACAATGCATAATGATCTTTTATTTTTACCCACTGACTAAATATACGCATTGTATGTATTGTTACATTATCTCGTTTCTACATAATCAAACAGTCTCTTTCTACTCACCCACCATATGTCTGCAGACGCTTCAGATAACCCTAAGGCTATGTCTACACAGCACTGGATTTCGGTCAGTTTTTCAGCAGATTCTGTATTTTGAATATGCTGAAAAACTGACCAGGCCCAGCACTGTGTAGCCCTCAATAGAAAACCTGTGCTGTAGTCTACACAGCACCACACTGCAATCAAAATGTACTTTATTGGGTTTAAACAAAAATCACAGCAATTTTTTTTTTGCCCAATTAAGATATACCTTTTAATAGATATGCATTAAAATCCCATTAAGTACCCCACACAAACACAAACAGAAAACAAACAACTAGAACAGGTAAACATACCCGAGGGTAAAACAGCATATAAGATAATGCCAATAACTCATGATAAATGTATACGATTGAGAATAGTCATCCATTAGAGAAAATGCCACAAAGGTCCCTCAAAAGTGACTAATGAAGTGGAGACATCGCCCCGAAAAGGGCGGCTCCACAATATACACCCTCAGATATGCCCTATCCCAGATTTAAGATAAAACATTAAACCACATCATAGAACAAGAAACCCGACGCGTTTCCCCCTTTCAATTGTTTAGGGTTCCTCAGGGGACAAGAAATGATGCAGAAACATTCAGAACTAAGGGATAACCAGGTATAGATGTAAACAGATGAATACAACCTGGCGTTCCCACTCACGGTCTGGCTCCTACTGATGATGAGGTGTTTGTTTTCTGTTTGTGTTTGTGTGGGGTACTTAATGGGATTTTAATGCATATCTATTAAAAGGTATATCTTAATTGGGAAAAAAAAAAATTCTGTGATTTCTGTAGTCTACACAGCACAGATTTTTTACTAAGGTTTTCCTAAACAGAGAACTGGCGGAATATAGAACATATTGTATATTCCACCGGACAGACATCTGATTCCCACAGCCCCAATATACTGGGCCTCCGGAAATCCAAAATCTGACCACTGTTTTTTGAGCAAAAACCGTGCAAAAAAATAGCGGTGCAGCACAGCCTAGCATTGTGAAACTGCTGTCGGATTTTGGACGGTATTTTCACTTTGCTGTGTAGACATAGCTTAACAAAACCTGACTGCTTTACAAAAACACACTAAAAAGTTACAAGCTTCAATGAGTCCTTTTTGTAAAAAGGTCGATTTCTAATCAATTTGTCACAATCACAATCATAAACCTCCTCCAAGGTGAGCCATGGGAGATCCTACATCTTGTTCAAATGTTTTTTTTTAGACGTTCTTGTTCTTACATATAAATGTACTTAGTTACAAGCATATTTGTGACACTTTTGTTGGCAATTACCAAATTCCCTTATAGGGTATGTTCACACGGCGTATTGGGGCGTGTACTGTACCTGCCGCAATAAGCCGGGTGTTTTGGAAGTACGCGCTGATCAGCGTGTACTTCCAGAGCACAAGGGGGCGGCACATGCATTGTCAGAGCGCCGCGAACAATTGACATGTCACTTCTTTCCCCGGCGTACAATGCGATCGTATTGTACGGTGGAGGAAACAAGGCGTAATTCATAGTTTTCTACAGTATGAGAGCTATGAATTACCGTAACTGTGGCACGCATTTCACACGTATTAGATCGCAAAGACACAGCGAAATGCGTGCCGCAATTACGCCGTGTGAACGTATCCTAATTATAAAGGTACAATTCTTTCAGTGCAAAATAAATATGTCCCCTACCTTTTAGATCTATGGTCTCTCCAGAATTGTTTGTTTTAGTAAATCCTCGTGTTCCCTGTGAAATCTTAATTCTGGTATCTTCTCTTATAACTCTGTGTTGTGCTGTTCCTCTGTTATTCAAGTCTAGAAATGTATTCCTGAATCAATGAGATGGGGGTTACCATTTTAGGTTTTAAAGGTGTGTGTCCCTGCTCACACTGTCAGCACTGATTGGGCAATATCAGACTGTGCAGGGACATACCCCCATCTGGTAACACCCATCTGACTGATTAGTTAGGAGAATTACAGTGGAACCATACAACATAGAGATCTAAGGCTTAGTCTACACAGCAGAAGT
This sequence comes from Phyllomedusa bahiana, assembly GCA_025379985.1. Lineage (NCBI taxonomy): Eukaryota > Metazoa > Chordata > Amphibia > Anura > Hylidae > Phyllomedusa > Phyllomedusa bahiana. Next base: position 9,679 of record JAODAL010009057.1, read on the forward strand.
AAAATACTATCATATTCTGTTACAGAATCTGATTGGTAAGTTTTCGGATTTGAAATCCAACCTCAGAAAGTCCGAGCTGTGTAGATTACAGTTCAGATTTTCTATTGAGGTCTATGGGGATGGTTTACAGTTTGATTTTTTGGGATTCTAAATACCGAATCCACATAAAATCCGACTGTAAACCAGTGCTGTGTAGATGTAGCCTAAGGAAGGATGCATTTGTTATGTCACAGAGAACACTAGTACTCACAAAAATACTTGACAAGAATGGCCACAGGTCCTCTTTAATGTCAGCCTGCATCAAATAATTTGCTAGAGATTTCCTTATCCAATAAGCAAATCTTTGGGGTTTCTGACTGATGCATATTTCAATTCATATTTTAACATATTTCAATATTTTTAAATATCTCTTTGATCATAGTGATTCTCATTAGCTATTTATTAACATTTAAACATACATGCCATACTCTCCTGCTTTTGGCGGGGGGTTCCCGCTAATGGGGGTCACCACCTGCCACCCCATCAGAGTCGGCGAACCTCCCGCCGCCAACAGTCAGCGGGGGTTCTTTAAATGACCGCGACGCTATTCTGGCGCCGCCGGGCCGTTCCTATAGGCAGGTGAAGCGGCAGCGGCTAGTTTCACTGTGCAGGGAGGAGGCAGGAGGGATTATTCCCCTCCTGCCTTCTCCCGCGTATGTACAGCGCCCACCTCAGTGTCGCAGGGGGTGTGACGCGTGGCTGCACTCACATTCCCTGCGACACTGAGACTACTCAGTTGGCAGCCTTCGGACCTGGCCGCGCTGCAGGGAGCCTGGTGAGGTAAGTAGATTTTATCATTTTATTAGCTATGGGGGGCATCTAACTGACTACAAGGGGCACTGTCTGGCTAATGGGGCACTGTCTGGCTAATGGGGGCATCTACCTGACTACAAGGGACAATGCCTGGCTACAGGGGGCACTGTCTGGCTACGGGGGCACTGTCTGGCTAATGGGGGCATCTACCTGACTGCATGGGGAACCCTTTTTCCCCCCCCCCAAAAATAAAAAATTTCCCCCAAATCTTTTAAAATTTTCATTTAAACCCCCAAAATCCACTTTAATTACTTCGTTTTCATTACGGGGAACATTTTTTTATTCAAAACCCCGAACCACATAAAAACCCCTTTAACCCCATCTTTTTTCCAAAAAATCATTTTTTCCAAAACAAAACTCCAAAAACTACAAATCCCCCCCCTAATTTCCCCCCCAAAAAAATTTTCAAATTTTCCTTTTCCAATAACCCCCCTTTTTTACTTTCCAAATTTCAATTTTTTTTCAATATTTTTAAAACCATCATATTTTCCCCAAAATTTTTCTTTAAAAATTCCAATATCCCTCCTTTTTCCCCCCCAATTTTCCCCCCCTCCACCCCCACAAAAATCCAACCCCCCCCCAAACCCCCCGGGGTTTTTTTAAATACCCACCCTTTCTCCCCCCCATTCCTTTTCTTTTTCCAACCTTTTTCACGTAAAAAAATTTATTCCCCCCCCCCTTTCCCCAGCCCCCCCCCCACCCCCAAAATTCCCTTTCCCTCAATCCCCCCCACTAATTACCTTCCCCCCCAAATCCCCTAAAACCTTTAAAATTTTTAAATTTTTTTAGAAAAAACCCTCAACACTACAACCTTTGGCAATCCCTTCCAATTTATACCCCTCAAAAAATCCCTCACCCTTTCCCACCTCAATCTCCCCCCCATAAAATCCTCACAACATTCCCTCAAAAACACACCACTACAACTTCGCAAATTTTTCCCTAATCCTCACTACAACCTTTCCCCAAAAGGGGCCAATATCCTCCAAACAAACCTCAAACACTTTAAAAACCCCCCCTTTTAAAAACCCCCCTTTACAACCATTCCTTCCCCAAAATTTTTTGGGGGGGTCCCCCCCAAACAAAAAAATTTCCCCCCCCAAAAAAAACCCCCTTTTTTCCCACAAAAACTTCCAAACAAAACAATCAAATTTTCCCTTTTTCCCAACAAATCTAAAAACGGGCAAAAACCCACCCATATCCCCTCCACAAAAATACCCCCCCCCCCACAAAAAATCCCCCCCCACCCACATACAATATCCCCCCACCCAATACACTATCCCCTCCACCCACAAAAATCCCCCCCACCCCATACAAACCCCCCCCACCCACATAAAATACCCCCCCCCCCAAAAAATTTTCCCCCCCCCCACATCAAAACCCCCCACCCCCAAAAAAAAAACCCCAACCCCCCCAAACCAATATCCCCCCCAAACCACATAAAATATCCCCCCAACCACATAAATCCCCCCACCCACATACAATATCCCCACCCCCAATCTTTTCCCCCCCCCCCCCCAATACAATATCCCCTCCCCCCACATAAAATATCCCCCCCCCCACAACAATACCCCCCCTCCCCAATAAATACCCCCTCCCCCACAACAAATCCCCCTCCACCCACAACAATACCCCCTCCCCCCACAACAATATCCCCCCCCCCCACAATTCCCCTCCACCCACAAAAATATCCCTCCACCCACAACAATCCCCCCTTTCCACCCAAACAATACCCCCCCTCACCCACATACAATATCCCCCCACCCCCAAATCCCCCCCCCCAAAAAAACCCCCCCTTCCCCCCCCCCCCAAAAACATCCCCCCCCCCCAATAAAAACCCCCCCACACCACAAAAATATCCCCCTAAAACCCACATAAATACCCCCCCCAAACCCATACAATACCCCCCCCAAACCACATACAATATCCCCTCCCCCACATACAATATCCCCTCCCCCCAATACAATTCCCCCCCCCCACTACAATACCCCCCCCCAAAAACCTACAAATCCCCCCCCCACCCCAAACAATACCCCTCCCCACCCACATAAAATACCCCCCTCCACGTTTCCCTTGGCCCCGCCCCCCCCCCAAAAAAACCCAAAAAAAAAAAAAGTTAATTAAAAATCCATTTCAAAGACCGGGCCCCAAAAGGGCCCAATAACCACAACACCGCTAAAAGACCACATAGAGCTCCAACACCCCTCAGGGATAACCACAACACCACCAAATTTTGAGACCACATAGAGGCAACACGCTCCAGGTATAAACCTACAACACCCCATAAGAGACCACATAGAGGTCAACACCACTCGGGGCACATCACATTTAAAGTGAATACAGCACTAAACCAATATAGAAGTAAAATAACCCCCGACTCAGGACTCACCGGGGGACTCATACTGAAGAGTCTTCTTCAGATCTTTTTTATTCCCTTTTCTTTTGCATCCTTTCCCCCCCCCATGGGACTTGTCCCCCCACAAACCTTCCCCGCAAAATTACACAAAAATTTAGAAACCTCCCAAAATTTTTCCAGCATCCTTTCCCATTCCCACCCCTGTAAAACTGCCCAAGGGGGTTGGGGGGGGGGAAAGGGGGCTAACCCCTGAGATAATCTAAACTATGGGGTGCTGCCCCCTCAATTTTTACCCGGAAGGAGGCAAACCCTGGGGAGGTCGGCAAAAGGGTAAGGGCACAGGTAACTTTATAGGCCATATTTAGGTAGGTAGACCCTCGCTGGATAATTTAGTAGGCCAGCCCCAGGCAGGCTGGTGGGTACCTAGCCATGGGTGGGTAGGTAAATAGCCCTCAGGTAGATATGCAGGCCCTAGTTAGGAAAGTAGATAGGCTACAGTCAGGTTGGTGGACCCCAGTTAGGTAGGCTGTAGGTTGGTGTTGGTGAGTCCCAATTAGTTAGGCTGTAGGTAGGTGGTTTCCCCCAGTTAGGTAAGCTGTAGGTAGTTAGGGTCCCCTTTATATAGGCTGCAAGCAGTTAGGGACCCCCTTTATGTAGTATACAGGCAGTTAGGGCTTCCCTTGAAGTAGTATACAGGCAGTTAGGGCCTCCTTTAGGGTGCTTTCACACAGTGCGGTTTTGTTGCAGTTTTGACCGTGTGAAAGCACCCTTAGGTAGTATACAGGCAGTTAGGGGTCTCCTTTAGGTAGTATACAGGCAGTTAAGGCCTACTTTAGATAGTATACAGGCAGTTAGGGGTCTCCTTTAGGTAGTATACAGGCAGTTAGGGGCCTCCTTTAGCTAGAGTGCAGTAAGTCAGCCCCCTCCCCTTTTAGCTAGTGTGCAGGAAGTCAGTGCCCCCTTTAGCTAGTGTGTAGGTAGTCAGGGCCCCCTTTAGTATTTAGATAGTCAGGGCCCCCTTTAGTAGTCAGGACCCCCTTAGTTAGTCAGGGCCCCCTTAGTTAGCCAGGGCCCCCTTTAGTAGTCAGGACCCCCTTAGTTAGTCAGGACCCCCTTTATGAAGTCAGGGCCCCCCTTAGGTAGCCAGGGCCCCCTCCTTTAGTAGTCAGGGCCCCCTGAGTTAGTCAGTGCCCCCTTAGTCAGGCCCCCTTTTATGAAGCCGGGCCCCTCTTAGTTAGCCAGGGCCCCCTTTAGGTAGTCAGGGCCCCCCTTTAGTAGCCAGGGCCCCCCTTTAGTAGCCAGGACCCCTCTTTAGTAGTCAGGGACCCAATTGAGTAGTCAGGGACCCCCTTGAGTAGTCAGGGCCCCCCTTTAATAGCCAGGGCCCCCTTAGTTAGTCAGGGCCCCCTTAGTTAGCCAGGGCCCCCTTTAGGTAGCCAGGGCCCCCTTAGGTAGTCAGGGCCCCCTTTGGTAGTCAGGGCCCCTCTTTAGTAGCCAGGGCCCCCCTTTAATAACCAGGACCCCTCTTGAGTAGTCAGGGCCCCCCTTGAGTAGTCAGGGCCCCCCTTGAGTAGCCAGGGCCCCCTTGAGTAGCCAGGGGCCCCCTTTAATAGCCAGGGCCCCCTTTAGTAGCCACGGCCCCCTTGTGGGTAGACTGGGCCCCCTTTATTAGCCAGGGCCTCCTTTAATAGCCAGGGCCCCCCTTTAATAGCCAGGGGCCCCCTTTAATAGCCAGGGGCCCCTTTAATAGCCAGGGGCCCCCCTTGAGCAGCCAGGGGCCCCCTTGAGCAGTCAGGGCCCCCTTGTAGGTCGTCAGGGCCCCCTTGTAGGTAGTCAGGGCTCCCTTTAGTAGCCAGGGCCCCCCTTTAATAGCCAGGGCCCCCCTTTAATAGCCAGGTCCCCTTTTAGTAGCCAGGGCCTCTCTTTAGTAGCCAGGGCCCCCTTGAGTAGTCAGGGCCCCCTTGAGTAGCCAGGGGCACCCTTTAATAGCCAGGGCCCCCATTAGTAGCCAGGGCCCCCTTGTGGGTAGCCAGGGCCCCCTTTAATAGCCAGGGCACCTTTTAGTAGTCAGGGCCCCCTTTCGTAGCCAGGGCCCCCTTGAGTAGTCAGGGCCCCCTTGAGTAGCCAGGGTCCCCCTTTAATTACCCGGGCCCTCTTGTGTGTAGCCAGGTCCCCTTTAGTAGCCAGGGCCCCCTTGTGGGCAGCCAGGGCCCCCTTGAGTAGTCAGGGCCCCCTTGTGGGTAGCCAGGGGCCCCCCTTGAGTAGCCAGGACCCCCTTGTAGATAGTCAGGGCCCCCTTATAAAAAAAAAAAAAAAACAGCCACTCACCTGAATGCCGCTCCTGGCCGCTCCGAGATCCCTGCCGGCTCCGTACTGCCGCCCTGCATAGGCGGCGCGGTGAAGTGACGTCACCGCGCCGCCTACGTCAGCAGTAGGGGCCGGCGCCTGGCAGGCTTAAGACCTACTGCCTAAGGCCTGCCAGGGAGAGCAGCGGAGCGCAGCGCTAGTGGTGCTGTGCTCCGCTGACACCGCGCAGCCCCGGGAGTCGGGGACCTTAGTCCCCGGCTCCTGGGCTCGGTCTCTGGGCGCTCGGGACGCTGGGCCCGGGCGCTCAGGGACCGGATGCGCGGCCGGGCCCCGGGGACCGACGGCACTGCCTCCGGGGCCCACAGTGACTCGGGGGGGAGGGGTCCACCGGGGATTCACCGGTCCCCCGGTGGTTCAGTCCGAACCTGCATGGGGCAATACCTGGCTACAAGGGGCACTGTCTGGCTAATGGGGGCTCTGTCTGGCTAATGGGGGCATCTACCTGACTACAAGGGGCACTGTCTGGCTTATGGGGGCACTGTCTGGCTAATGGGAGCATCTACCTGGCTCCACATACACAGCAGGAACATATATTTAAAACATCCATTTATTGATATATCCTTTAAAATATATATAACTTCTCATGTGCACATAGTGCTACTTGCATTTAGAGGATAGACATGCCACGACCGGCAGCAGACAGAAAGTCCAACGATATGGAACTCCAAACCCTCCGCTTCTGGAGAAAAGTCGTGGAGCGATGCACAGACAGGTTGGGCCGAGGTGAACGTGCACGACTTTTTGGGGATGCTCCTCCTCTTTCTCAAGCACCCTTTCTCAGGTACTATATGCCGACTGGCTTATATTTTCCTTAATTCTACCGGCTACCATTAAGTGGGCATCTACCTGGCTACAAGTGGACAATACCTGGCTAATGGGGGCAATACCTGGCTACAAGTGGGCACTACCTGGCCTTAGGGGGCAATACCTGACTAATGGGGGCAATGCTTGGCTACAATGGGCACTACTTGGCCTTAGGAGGCACGCCTGGCTATAAGGGGGCATCTACCTGGCTGTAAGGGCATCTACCTGACTATAGGGGCTACTACCTGGCTATAATGGGCACTACCTGGATAAAGGGGGCTACTACCTGGCTAGTGGGGGCAACAACCTGGTTTTCTTCCAGAGCCGTTATGCAGTTAGGTGGAGTGGGTGTGGCTTTGTCTTCAATGGGTGTGGCTCGCCAACAAGATGGGCATGACCATGCAATGTTTTTGCAAATCTCCTGCTTTTCCACTTTCAAAAGTTGTCAAGTATGCATTTAAAGTTGTGTTTTTTGATGTGTGAAACATTTGACTAACAAGAAGGGTACACCAAAGAATGTGTGTGGTCTTTTTCTACTTAGTTTGCAGAAAATCTCATCCAAATATCACTGACTTTGCAAAAAACAAAACAAAAAAAAAACATGATTAAGTGCAAAGTGTGGAAACACTTTGTAACATATATACATACAGCCAAGACTCTTCTAGCAAAGAATGTATTGGGTTTTACAAATCAACATGGTTTTGTGATTAGTGTTTCCCATTCCTGGCTTGCACAGGTGGAACACATGGTTTTAGTGCAGATTGTGAATTAACACTATGGGGGACATGTATGAAAACTGTCTAGGTTTAAGACTTTCTTTGTTGCCCATAGGAGCCAATCAGAGCTCCCCTTTAATTTTTTCAGAGCACTCTTTTAAATGAAAGGGGCGCTCTGAATGGTTGCTATGGGCAACAAAGAAAGTCTTACACCTAGACAGTTTTCATACTTGAGGCCCTAAATTGCTAACCTTTGGCAATTTGTGATAAAGCTTGCAGCATTTGACAAGTGTGAAAGCATCTATTCCACTTGGCAGTATTTTAGCTTGTGTTTTGCATCTGTTATGGATGAAATGTCTATTATATGCTATAGTATTATACTCATAAACCAAACTTAAGAATTGATTAAAACATGGCAGAGATGCAAATCTTTCCATTTTATTGTCTTTGTTCATATTCCACAAGCTCTCAGCATACGGGTTGTGGTCCTTTCGCGGTTTTTAGCACAATTTTTCTGAAACAGCAGCAAAGCCACATCTCCACTAATATGAGTAAGTCCTATAAATACTGAGCTTGAGTGCAAAATCCCTGCTGCATCTTCTTTGCTCTGCTTAAGACAAGGCAATTCCATGGTGGGCCAATACACCATTCAGTTTTGCACATTGGCCTCTGAGCTTGCCTGGAATAATGATGCCCTAGTGGCAGTCTTCGGGAAGGGCCTCGCTGGCGGAATCAAGGACAAGCCTGGTCGTGACTTTCCATCTACCCTGGATAACCTCATTGCTCTGGCCACCAGGATTGACATCTGTTTTTCTGAGAGAGTTAGAGCTTCGCCAGCAGGTAGTGTTCTCCCGACCTTGCAGTCTTCCTCGCCTGCAGCTGTCTCCCCAAGATTCTCTCATGTGGCACCTGTGTTTCCTCAAAATGAACCTATGCAGGTGAACCAGGTTCTTCTAACCTAGAAGGAATGCACTTGCCGGCACAGTCTGAACTTATCCTTATACTGTGGCAGTACTGAATACTTCCTGAAAAACTGCCCAATGTCCCCGACTGTGTCCTGGAAACCCCTGTGCCTAGGTCTTGTGGGTGAGGCAACCCTTGGTGAAGACGTATCTGTTCCTCATCCGACCACATAGATCACCCTCAGTTCTGCATTTAGCCTCTGTTATCCTGGACTCCACTTCCACTGGGAACTTTATCCATCATCTCTGGTTTCCAAGTACTGCCTGCTATTTTCCATCTAGAAAAGCCTTTGCGATTTTCCTCTGTCAATGGGGAGATTCTGAAAGAACCTGTTCTGTATTGTACCAAACCACTGTCTCTACAGGTTGGTATGTCCCACAAGGAGAAGATTGTGTTCTATATTCTGCCTTGTTCCTTTGCTACAGTTCTCCTGGGTCTTCTGTGGTTGCAGCTGCATGCTCCAGCATTGGTTTAGAAAACTGGTGAGGTCATCCATTGGGGCGAGCAATGCCACAAACTTTGCATCAAGCCTCCCCATCCGTTGCAATCCCACCCACCTCTCCCCCTGCCTACCACCTCTGTTGCTGCTGTGGCCTTCCAAGATCAAGATACCAGGCCAGTTTTTGTTGCTATTATTTCCCAAAGAAGTCGGCGGACGCGGAAGAAGAGAGGGCTTAAAGGGGTGGTTCTGTCACGGTCAACGCCATGGTCCCCGGTCCAGACGTGCCCATATCTATGTTGTGGCCCCTGTCCTCCCTTGTCCCTTACTACCTGTGATGTATTAAATCATTTTTGTTTTCTTTTTAGGGGGGTAGAAAAAATGTTGCTTTGGAGTTTGTGTTTATAGTGTTTTTTATGCAGTACAGATAATGTGCTGACGTTTTCTAAAGTTTATTATGGGATCAATAACAATTCTGGAATTTATTGTACTTTATGATGTTTAATGTGCACCAAGTACATTTTTTCAACGATAAATTTTTTTTTTAAGGGAAACAATTATTTTTTTTCAACTAGTTTTACTATGGAACGTAAACGTGATTCTTTAATCACTTCTGTAATACACTGCAATGCCTCTGTATTGCAGTAATAATAATAATAATTTTTATTTATATGGCTCCAATATATTTTGCAGCACTTTACAATTTAGAGGGTATATGTACAGACATTACACTTTAAAAGAATTTACAGATGAGACACAAGGTGCAAGGGTCCTGCTCGCGAGAGCTTACAATCTATTAGGATGTATGGTTGAAACAAAGGGTAAGAAGTGGTAACAGTTTACAATGGTCCAGCCAAGTTTCATAAATATGAGGTGGTTTACATAAAACTTTGGGTGAACCTGCCACCCTGAAAGTACATCTATTTACAGATAAGTGCCTGTGAGGGCCCAAGTGTTGGGAGTGACAGATGTGTGAGATAGCAGGTGGGGGTTAGCAATTAAGGATCTTGGTAGGCCAGACTGAGAAAATGTGTTCTCAGAGCCCTCTTAAAACTGTGAGGGTTATGAGTGTGCCTGATCGCCCATGGTAGTATGTTCCAGGGAACTGGTGCCACATGTCAGAAATCTTGGAGACTGGCATTGGAGCTTTGGTGGATGGAGGAATGTAATCTGATATCATCAGCAGAGCAGAGAGAGCGGGTAGGGTGGTAGTCAGAGATGAGCGAGGAGATGTAGGGGGTACAGCACTGTGGAGAGCCTTATGGGTGAGAGTGATTAGATTATGCTGTATTCTGTACTGGATGGGCAACAGTGCAGCGAGTGACACGGGGTAGAGGCATCAGTATAGCGGCTGGAAAGAAAGACCAGCCTGGCTGCTGCACTCAGGACAGATTGAAGAGGGGAGAGTTTACAGAGAGGAAGACCAACAAGTAGGGAGTTACAGTAGTCAAGACAAGAATGAATAAGAGCAACAATGAGGGATTAAGTTGTTTCCATAGGTAGAAAAGGACAGATTCTGGAGATGTTCTTGAGTCGCAGGTGACAGGAGCGGGCAAGCGATTGGATATACGGGGTGAAAGACCAGAATCTAATATATCCCGAAGACAGCGGGCCTGCTGCCTAGGAGTTATGGTGGTACCACACGCTGAGACAGAAATAGCAGGGTGGGGTCGGTTAGCAGATGGTGGAAAGACAAGAAGTTTAGTTTTAGTGAGGTTTAGTTTCAGATGGAGAGAGGACATGATATCAGAGATAGCGGACAGACAGTCACTGGTGTTTTGTAGCAGGGCAGGAGTGATGTCTTGGGAAGAGGTGTATAGTTGGGTGTCATCAGTGTAGAGATGGTACTGGAAGCCAAATCTGCTGATTGTTTGTCCAATTGATGCTGTGGAGAGTGAAAAAAAGAGATGACCTAGAACTGATCCCTGAGGAACACCAACAGCAAGAGGAAGAGGAGAGGAGGTAGAACCGGAAAACGAGACACTGAAGGAGCGGTCAGAGAGGTAGGATGAGAACCAAGAGAGAGCAGTTTCCTGGAGGCCAATGGCGCTGAGCATGCTGAGGAGAAGGTGGTGATACACGGTGTCAAACGCAGCAGAGGGATCCAGGAGAAGCAACAACAAGTAGTTGCCCTGTGATTTAGCAGTGAGGAGATTATTGGAGACTTTAGTTAGAGCAGTTTCTGTGGAATGTAGAGTGCAGAAATCTGATTGTAGAGGATCGAGAAGAGAGTTTGCAGGGAGATAGCGGATTACGCGAGAGTAGACCAAGTGTTCCAGGAGTTTAGAGATAAAGGGAAGGTTAGACACTGGTCAGTAGTTAGCAGCGCAGGACGTGTCCAGGATGGACTTTTTTAGTAAAGGGGTTATGATGGCGTGGTTTTTTTTTGTTTACTGTATGTTTTTATTAATAAATTTCCAATAAAAAACATAGAAGCCTCATAACAGGTGGCTATATGCCAAATAGACACAGGCAAATGAACACTTCACATGATAAAGTACTTCCTGAGATAGTGATATGGAACTACATTTCAATGTCATAACTTCCAGGTAGTTACAAAATAAGAATATTGCATCTTGGAATCGACAACCATCACAGAATCACTGTTGTCAGTAGGGTCTAACTTTTATATACAGGACAAGGACAAGATCACAAGAGGGAGACACAAAGGAGGAGTACGTGGAGGGGATAAAGGGAGAGAGGAAGAGGTGTATGGCATATCCTACTAACGGTTGCTTAGAAAGCATGGGTCACACTGTATACGTTCCAAACCGACCATACTTTATCAACCACCCTGTTGGTTAGGGCGGCTGTTAGATATTCCATTCGACGCACCTTCCTAACTCATTGGTAAATATCTGAGATCGAGGGAGGACAGGTCTGTTTCCACAACCCCGATATCAGACACCTAGCAGCAGTGAGGACATGCCTCATCAGTACTCCCCTAGGTTTAGAGAGTCCCATCACTGGTCCGTTTAACAAGTAGGTGAGTGGGTCCAAGGGTATTACTACCCCTAGGAGGTCAGCGAGGAAGTCCCGCACATGGGCCCAGAAGATACTCAAGATTGGACAATCCCAGAAAATATGCTACGCCAGCACTGGTCTGGAATCTGTGGGTTCCATTTGTGCAGGAGGTCCGGAGTGTGGTACCAGAACAACAAAATTTTGTATAAATTTTCCTTGTGGGTGATGCACGTGGAGGACTTCGCCGCCGCCCCCCAGATGGTTTGCCAAGTCGAGCAGGGGAGTTCCCTGCCCAGATAGGACTCCCATTTCGCCATATACTTGTGCCGTATCTCCCTGTCAGGAGTGGGGTTTTGTAGAATTGCATAAATTGCAGAAATGAGCCCCTTAGTGGATGCTCCCGCCTTGCACATCATCTCAAATTGAGTAGGAGAGGATACTCTATCGGTTCCGTAGATAGAGGAGAGGAGGTGGTTGATTTGGAGATAGTGAAAACTTGAACGCATAGGGAGGTCATATTTAGCTTGTAGGGTAGGGAACGGGATCAATTTCCTATCCCGCCCGTCCGTGATATCCGCAAATCTGAATAAATCATGCCCCAGCCATGGTCGCGCAAAAAACCCCGACGAGCTCCCTGGCAGGAGAGGGGTGCATATAAAAGAGGTCATCGGTGATGCCTTGGAGGCGAGTGGGTATTTTGGTTGGCAGTATTTCCAGATTTGTAGAGTGAATCTAATGGGTCCTAATAACGATCTCGTGTCTGGGAGTGAGCGAGATGATGGCGTGTTTAAAGTGGGATGGAAAGATCACAGTGGAGAGAGAGAGGTTGAAGATTGCAGTTAGGTGAGAGATGATAGCTGGAGAAATAGACTGGACAAGGTGGGAGGGAATGGGGTCACTAGAGCAAGTGGTGGGGCGAGCAGACAAGAGAAACCTGGATACTTCTTCCTCCGTCGTTGGGTCAAGTATATTATGTTTGTCTGTGTTACACTGACAAGTAGCCTATTATGTGCTGCTTACATTCATGGTAAACCTGGGACCTCTGTTAGGTCTCTGATTGCCATGGCACCCCATCAGCACCCAGCAATTGGATATTTGGGTGTCAATAGGCATTTAAAGGAATCCCTCTACTTCTGTAAAAGTACTAAGATGCCAAGATCACTAATGCCATCTAAGGAGATAAACATCTAGAGTCTGAGTTAACTGTATTGTTGCCTTCAGATCATCTTTTGCATACCACTTTGGGCAACATGAAATAGCCACAGGTTCCTTCATCTCATTAATGTGTGTTTTAACATGAAACGCTGCAGTTTTTCACAGTGAAATACAGCATGAAGCTGAACTGGAGACAGAGGGAACTGCTAAGGGCTTGTTCACACGACGTTTTTGTGATCCGTTTTACGGATCCGCAAAACGGATCTAACAATTGTCAGTGTGATTAACATTGAGTTGAATGGCAAAAGCGCATCGCTGGTCCCACGGGAGATCAGCGATGCGCTTTTGAAAGCTCTCCTGCGCTGCACTTTTCGCATCCGCTTTAAGAATTGACATGTCAATTCTTATTGCGGTTTACGCAAGTGAAAGCCCATAGGAGATAATGGAGTCCGCTTTTGGCACTTGTCCAAAAGCGCTCCACACTCCTGGTACGTATCAGCTGCGCTTTGTATCCTGAAAGCGGATGCGAAAAGCGCAGTGAGCGACTGCAGGTGGATTGGCGTGGTGAACGGGGCTGGATCGCGGGACGGGGCGCAGGTGAGCGGCGGCTGGATCGCGGGACGGGGCGCAGGTGAGCGGCGGCTGGATCGTGGGACGGGCGCAGTGAGCGGCGGCTGGTGCGCGTGTGCAGGTGGATCGGGGCGGCTAGCAGGTAAGCGGGCTGAGATCGGGGCTGGGGCGCAGGTGAGCGGCGACGCTGGTGCGGAGATGGGGGTGGGGGCGGGGCTGACATGTATGTTATGGAGGAGCTGGGCGAGCATGTAGTATGGAGGACTGAGGCTGATGTATGAAGGGAAGAGATGGGCTGATGTATGAATGGAAGAGATGGGGCTGATGTATGAATGGAAGAGATGGGGCTGATGTATGAATGGAAGAGATGGGGCTGATGTATGAATGGAAGAGATGGGGCTGATGTATGAATGGAAGAGATGGGGCTGATGTATGAATGGAAGAGATGGAGCATCGATGCAGCCGAGCAGAGTATGCTGCCAGCGCCGCGAGAGCCGACTGGACTCAGCTGCTGCGATCGGGAGTGCGCCACCGGCATCGATGCAGCCGAGCAGAGTATGCTGCTGTCGCTGGGAGTGCCGCCTGGACTCTGGTGCTGGGATCGGGAGTGCGCCGCCAGCGCCGCCACCGGGATCGGTGCAGCCGAGCAGATTATGCTGCTGCCGCCGGGATCGGAAGTGCCACCTGGACTCTGCTGCCGGCGTCGCCGCCGGGCTCGGCTGTGCTAAGTACAGTGTCCTGGAGACGGGCTCAGGGAGGAGAGGTGAATGGAGACGGGCGCAGGGAGGAGAGGGAGGGAGAGAGAGAGACTCTTTCTTTCTGAAAACGCATCCGGAAAGCGGATGCGTAAAACGCAAGTGAAAAAGCATTGAGAACGGATCCAAATAAAGTAACAACTGCTGCGTTTTGCGGATCCGCTTTCCGGATGCGCTTTTCAACTGTCAAAAACGGATCCGTAAAAAGGATCCAAAACGCCGTGTGAACAAGCCCTAAGTCTACAAACAATTAGTCCAATGAGTCCCATTTGGCTCAGTTTAACTGACAGATACAATATGTTCAGCTGTACTTGGAACTCACATAGAACAGAACTGAAAGTTGTGTGCAAGAATGATTTACTCTCCATTCTGAATGGAGACTTTTAAAAAGCCCTTTCCCTAGATACAGTAGCTGCAGGTCCCAGAGGTGGGACCTGTACCTTTCAGACTCTGATGCATATCCCATCAATATACCATCAAAGTGTGAAATGGGAACATCTCTTTGAGCTGAACTGTGCAAGAAGAAGCTGAATATTGTTCTCATTGCTTCTGGCTGCTGCGCTAGTCTCCCAGCTCTGTAGCGTTTTAGGGTAAAATACACCCTGCTGAGGTGTGGAAACTTGTGGCTATTTCCTGCTGCTTATGGACCGGGCAGCATGGACGAGCTAACAAGTTCCCTTGAACTGAACTTATGATTTTATGGTTTGTAAATATTGGTCAGTTGTTAGACATAAAGGGATGAGCGACTGGAGAGCAAGGGGTCCATTTACTCTTCCTGCACAGGGACCCTCTGCAGTTTGTATTCTCCTCTCACTAGTGTACTGTTCGCAATTATTGGATCTAAGAAATATTTATATGATAATGATTAGATCTTTTGACCATCTATAGTATCAATTATCGTTACAATTGTTCTCAGTGCCAAACCAGATCAAAAGAATAATCATAGGGCCATGACCCTAGGCAGCGCCTATCTATGGCTATCTATGACCAAAATACCCACTCCCACTTGACTTCCCCTTACCAAGAAGACACTGAGACATGGGTTGGATAAATTGGCCACGCAGCCATTTTTTAAAACAAACAAGTAACAGAAATCTTACAAACAATGGGTATTGAAGAACCCTCAAATACCCATTTTTCATTATCCCTTCCACCAAAAGCCTATCTGACACTACCCTAACTAAAACTTGGGGCTGAAGTCCTTGGAGCTATGATTTCCCCAAACCCAACCAGGTCTGGCGAAAACTCCTCCTTCTCTCTCAGCCATTGCCCCCGGCCGTAAACCCCTGGCTTCAGGGCACCAAAAGCCACCTCTGGCGGCTAACCATTCTTGCGCTCCCAAGGACTCTGCCCTGTGGAGCCCCAACCTTCGCCAGCCTGGTCACTAAACCACTGGGAGCCAAGCGGAGCCGACTCCCCCACTAATTTTCCCCCACCCCCAAGGACCCCAAAACCCCCTTAGCTAGCGTGCGTGACCCCCTTACACGCGACGCCCTGCACCAGACCCAAGGCTCTCTCAACCCCATCACGAATGCCTAATAGCCACAGATCCAGGCCGATGGCGTTAAGGTGAAACCATCCTGACCCCAAAAACTCACCCCCCCCTGGCTCCAGCTCCCTATGTCTTACCCAAACCCCCCATTCCTAACCACGAATGAAGCCAACGCCCTATTCACCTTGATTCTCGCCCCGGGTTTAATGCCCGGAGAGATTTGCATCCCTCCATTCCCACCTAGCACTATATCGGACCAAACCGTCGCCCATCCTAGGGTACATAGACCAAAACCGTAACAAATAAAGTCGATATCCCTGATCAGCTCCCGTAAAGGTCGCATCCCCAGGCCCGTTACCCCTAAGTGGAAGACCCAATATGGGGCGGCCCGATCCCAGCCCACTAGACATTGAAAGTCCAACAGGACTTGACTCCAAACCATCCCACGCTTGCCAATCCATGTAACTTGCGCCCCTCTTCCGGGATACCAAGCTGACAAACCACTCATCCGCAGTGCCGCTCTCTGGGCACCCCAATGTACGAATGAATGTCCGTAGATCCGACCAGGAACCCCTGTAATAAAAATTTAAAATACAGAACAGCAACACTTTCCCGTAAGCGGAAGCTAAACACTGCCCCCCACTAATTACTTTTTTTTATCCCCCAAGCCAACATCCCCCCCCCCTTTCTACAACTGTACCAGGGTGAGGTCGGATATATAACCGATAACATCGGATTCCCATCGGGCCTATCTTCGCCCGCCGCCCCCATCCAACCCCAAACTTGCCGTTTCCCGTGGTGGCACCAATCCTGAAGGAGTGCGGCGCACACCGTGTCGGATCCAACCCCAAATCTCCTACGCATCGTCTAAACACGGCTGTGTACCGCATCCGTGATAGGAAGCTCTCATCCGCATGAACCACCAAAGGGCCGGGCCCTACCCCACGATGCCTAATAAAAGTTTAAAACAATCAAACCGGGGCACATAAAGGGCTCCACCGACTGCTCCCAGCGCACCAGTTTTCCCTGGGCCCTTCTGATCAGTCTTTGACCTACGGATACAAACTTGAAGACTCCCCGTATCAGATCAAACCCTCTAGGGACAAACCCCCAGCCACCTTTTTGCTGGGACAAACGAGTTCCCCAATCCTGAGAGCCCGAAACCAAAGAAAATGCAAGGCGAAACAACGAAACCTCAAAACCCGACAGCAGATATCCAACAGCTTCTGCCCAAGTTTTTCCAACAGCTGAAACACAACCGGCCGACGCCTTTCTTACTGTGAAGATCCCCGTCTATAATCTTTTAAAGCCTGTTGCACCCCAAATGATTTACTCACATCTATAAAGCCCCGAACCTTGAAACCAAACGCCAAAGCCGATATAAAGCGCGACACCTTGGAGACCGACCCCCCTTCATTGGCTGCATGCCAATGCAGCTAAAAAGCGCTGCCGCCATGTCCTCGTTTGTAAAAGAGGGCCCACTACCTCCAACCCAACGTTCCCAAAGTGCCCACGATGCGGCATAAGCCCCCGGGTTCCTTTTGCTAGTGACGCTCGGACCAGCCGGTTTGCGGAATCGAAACCAAGGTCCACAGTCCGCGGGGCACTCCATTCCCACTTCTGCCGCCCCCGGGAGCCAGTTCCCGAAAGTGCTCCAACTGGAAACGAAATAAAGCATCGGCCATGTCATTCTTTACCCCTGGAACGTGCGCCGCCACCACCCACATATTCAACTTCAAACACCTCAATACTAGCCGCCGCAGTAAACAAAGGACTGGAGGAAAAAGGGGCCCGATAAAAGAATTAATCGCCTGCACCACACTCATGTTATCACAATTAAAATGAATCTTCCTATCCCTGAACTGCTCCCCCCAGATTTCCACTGCCATTACTATCGGGAACAGTTCCAAAAGAGTCAGATTCCTCACCAGCCCTGTCTGCACCCAAGACCCGGGCCAACGCCCCGCACACCAATCCCCTGGCAGTAAGCTCCAAACCCCACTCCCCCAGCCGCGTCAGTAAAAAAACCTCAAATCCCCCCGCGTTGGAGACTGCCCTATCCAAAATAATGGACCGCCTGTTATACCGTCCAAAAAGGAATACCACCCCCTCAGATCCTGTTTCATCCCTCCGGACACCCGGATAAATGGTGAGGGGCCTTAATCCCCGCCGTAGCCCCCGCCAACCGCCGAAAAAAAATACCCTCCCCATGGGCATAATGCGGCAGGCAAAAATTTAGCTTAACCCAAAAGGACTGTATGTCCCTAAGCATCACCTTCTTGCTTCCCATGATCTTCCCTATCTCCCGCCCCATATCCCCCAGCTTGTCCTCTGGCAAGCTACATTCCATGAGCAAGGAATCAATCCTAATGCCCAAGAAATTAATAGCCGTAGTAGGGCCCTCGGTTTTTTCAGGGGCCAATGGCACCCCAAAATGCCCCGCCACTCATTGCATTGATGCCAACAGCGACCCCAACCTCTGAGTCCGCTGGGGCCCAAAGCATAAAAAATCATCCAAGATGGATGACGAGGGCACCCCCGACACTCCCTTAAACCACCCACTCCAGAAAGAACTGAAAAGCTTCAAAGTAGAAGCATGATATTGAACACCCCATCGGCAAACACCGATCCACATAGAAACCCCCTTCCCAAAAGCAACCTAATAAACGCAAACTATCCGGATGCACCGGCAACAGCCGAAAGGCGGATTCGATATCCGTCTTGGCCATGAGAGCCCCGCGGCCATACTTCCTAACCCAACGGAAACGCTGCGTCAAAAGAAGTAAGACCACCGAACAGAGTTTGGGGTCAATGCCGTCGTTGACTGATAAAACCCCCAAAGGAAATGATAGATGATGAATCAACCTAAATTTATTGGGTTCCTTCTTTGGGACCACCCCAAAGGAGAGACCAAACCCGGTCAGAATTGGCAAGGATCCAAAGGGGCCTGCCATCCTGCCTAATGCAACCTCCTTAGCCAACTTAACCAAACCACCCCCGCGTGTAACCTCGCCGACCTTAAATTTCTTGTAGAAAAAGGAACTACATGAGCAGGCGACGGGATACGAAAACCCTCGCTAAACCCTTCTCTAATAGCGCCGCACCGACCGTCCGGGTACCTATTTAGGTACGGTGCCATCGCGAGGATGTTCACCGGAGTCGCTCCCTGAGAAGCACTAGCTCCTCTTACCCCTTCCCTTTCGCATACACCCTGACGCCCCATGGGATGCTGCCTCAAACACGGAGCAACATGCTTAAAGCGGCATCCTGTCCCAAAACGACACTGGTTGTCATTAAATTGCCAGCAGATACCGGCCTTAAATCTCCCATGGGAACTGCCCCCAAACCGACCCGGTAACCCCCCTGCTGCCCGGAGCCACCAGGTCCACCCTGAAAGGGGCTGACCATAACGCGTGGGCGCCATAACTCGCAACCACAACCCGATGTCCTTATGATCCCACCGGATTGAAGGTCGCACCGCTTTTCGCTGACGAAATTGTTCGTCGTAGCGAAGCCACGCCTGGCCCCCCTAAAACTCTCTGTGCTTCCCCTATGGAGTCCATATAGCAAACAATGCCGAACAGTTCCTGGGATTTTTTCTCCAATGACGCTCGCCAAAATGGCGAACGCCTGGAGCCAATTTGCAAAGGTCTGCGGAATCAACACCCTCTCCGCTTTTTCCCCCTCCTCCTTTTTACTTTCGTCCCGTTTTCCTTTTGCTAGATTTTAAATTTTTCAAGAGGGAGGAGGGGAAAAAATCTCGATTTACTCGTCTTTCCATATCTTTTTTCCCTTTAAACCCCCTTCTTTAGATGTGCACCTAACAGGCCCTCAAAACATACGTAGACCTCTCCTTTCGCTTTAAACATCTAAACGAACCCTATCCAGGGAATCCTGTTCTGTTTTTCACAAACAGTCACCCCTCTACCCTGTGTACTACCCCCTCCCAACTCACTTGCCCCCATCGGAGAGGGTAGCGGACCTCCCAAAGAGGTCACCGCCGAACCCCATGCCGATACCGGAGATGGGCCCACTGGTCCGCTCGACCCCTGAAACCGCACCAATAAATCTCTCAAACTGCCCGGCAATTCCTGCCACGTCGGAACCCCCCCCCTCCCCCTCCGTCGGAGCTCCCTCCATCACCCGGAAACCCCGTGACGAACACCCCGACGGGACAAAAACACCTTAGAAGGACGACTCACCAGGCTGCACGGGAGCTGTGTTCCCGCCAGCCGCGCTGCCCGATCCCCGAAGACGGTCGCCTGGCGCTCGGTCGTTGCGGACTCCTCCTCGCATGCCAACCCCAGGGAAAGGCCGTCGACTCCCCGGACAAGAAAGCACCTCCGACCGAAGCCGCTCACCCGACTCCCTCGGTGGTGGGCCCCCAAGTGGACCCCCAAGTCGATATCCTGGATCCATGACTCCCAAACCGGCCGAACACCAGTCTTCGGCGCCCCGGGTGGAGCGCAACGCACCAACTGCAGCGAAGCTTCCCAGATCCTCTTGCCGCCGGCGATCCCAGGCGGGCCCCCCGACCGGATCTTCGCCAGAGGGCCCCGCCGCTGAGTCCACTGTACCGATGACAGGAGCCTCAGCTGACGCCACCCCAGAGACGGGGCATCGCCTGCTGCACTCCGCTGGGTCCGCCCGCTTAACTGGATTCCTCCCAGGCCGAGCCGCGCGAGACCGCCCAGACGAACGCGCGGTCCGGCCTGAAGGGTCCCGTGAGGGGCTCCTACGGTGTGCGCGGACCCGTGGGGTTACCTCAGGGCTAAGGCGCTCCGGAGGGCGAGTCCGGCACCTAGATGAAGCCCCCGGCCCAGAGCCCACACCTGGAGAGGCAGAGGCGCCCGCAGCAGCAGCCACGGACGCCAAAACTCCCTCCCCCAGTGCGCCCCGTACCTGGTTCTGAAGCCAGGCTGGGCCTCGTTCCCCCGCTGCCTGTCTGAGCTGCGCCAGCAGCTCCTCCACAGCCTCCACATTAGCCATTTTCCTCACACAGTAATCCATTGGTGGCACAGGTTTGAAAATCCTAACTGCCTGCCTGCGCGCGGCACGGGACTCGGCCTTATATCGGCCTGGCGCCTCCCCCCCTAACTGTCGCGCGCGGCCGGCTTAAGCTGCCCGCCCACCTTAACTGTCTGGCCACTGCAGGCGCGCCGGGTCATGTGGGGCCTACCTCTACGGCTGCGCCCCCGCGTCCGGCCCCGGCCTTTATAAGGCCAAGACTGCATGTGATAGTTGCTGTATTTATAATAAATGGGAGCGAATGTAGACTGTGAAACAACTAAGCAATGATGTTTGTGATGCCAAATTATATTATACTGTTTATTATAACTTTAATCTGCTTTATGTGTTAACATCTTCTTTGTTTTTTGGCCAGAAGTGAAGCACTAGATAAATGAGCAGAATGCTCTTTATTACCAATTAGCCACATAAAGATAATGATGTAACTTCTATTCATGGTCTGTCATGTGGTCACTATGTACAGTCAATCACTAAGCTTTTCAGTTATGCTGGTGCCAAAAATCAACAACGCTTATAAACCTGCCACGTGGCTTGCAGGCTGGCCCAGCACGTCTTATGCTATCTTTTGGCTGTGAAAAAAATCTTTGGTCATTGATATCTCTGTGCTGTTTTATTGAACAGAACATATATTCCAACTAATTGTCCTTCAGGCCATGTGCACATGTGGTGCATTTGTTGTAAATTCAGCCCTGAAAATGTGCAAAAATGATACAACAGAGTTTTACAAACTCCATTCACACATAGTTGCATGGAATTGTCCACAGTATGCCATATTCAAGATTATATTGTAGATTTCAACTGCTTAGACGCAGAAAGTAAAATCCGCATGTAACACATGCAGCTTTTGCTATGGATTTCAGGCCTTTTGTGTAGTAAAAAAAAAAATACATGAACAAATGGCTTTAAAAACCACAATCAAGGCAGCCATTAGAAATTTTGGGGCCCCATACAGCCAAAGTGCCTGGGCCCCCTCTCCATGTCCCGCCCCAAACACGCCCCTTCCCAGGCACCACCCCAAACATGTCCCTCCCAGGCACAACCCATTCACTGCTGTAGCCCCATCCCCTTTCATGTCCTCATTAGCATTTCCTAGTTTGGAAAATATAACTTGTTTTGGCCAAAAATTTTTGAAGCCTGCCACCACACCAAGGTAGACTCTTTTGGTAGGGCCCTTCTCTACTCTAACTTTAATGTACTTGGAAATTGTGAAAAATAAGTAGTTAAAATAAAAATAAGTGTCATGTTTGCGGGAGTTTTGTTTTTACGGCATTCAATCCTCAGTATAAATGATGTGTTCTCTGTATTCGACAGGTTGATACGCATCTGCCAATACCAAACATGGTTTCTCTTATGTTTCGGTACCATAAAAAATTCCAGTTACTATTTTTTAAATTCGCACCGAAACACCATTTTGTGCGGAAAATAACTTTTTTGTACTAACACCTACAGACCTGAGTGAGGTGGCATTTTTTGTGGGCTGAAGTGTACTTTTTATTGCTGCCAGTTTGGAATACATGCCACTTTTTTGATCGATTTGATTCTAATTTTTAGAGGAGGTGAAATGATCAAAAAACTGCAATTTTGGAATTTTCTTCTACAGTGTTCCGTGTATGGTTATGTCTCCACTGCATCGGACAAAAAACAGCCAGAAAGTGGGCGTTTTTTCTCCAATGCACGGCTGCGGTATTTGTCACGCTTTGTACAAAAACCGCGGTCGCTTCTCGTTTTTTTGCCGTCACCCATACAATTGCATTGGAAGACGGCAAGAAGACTAAAAGCGTCGGCGTATTATACAACATGTATAATACGCCCGCACCGAAAGACGAACAGAGAAAAGACGAGCTGTGGAGACTGCAGCGCGTCTTTCCTATTGTAGTCTATGGGGTTGCAGGAAAGGATCGTATCTTCGGCGCTTTAAAAAAAAAACAAAAACTAAAAAGAACAGAAGATACGATTGTAAAGCTGTGCAGTGGAGACATAGCCTATGGGATATCTGATGTTATAGTTTAATAGATTGGACTTTTTCAGATGGGGCAACACCAAATATGGGGAACTATTGTATTTATCTTATTTGTAAAGTGGCAAAAGGGGGAGTAATATCAACTTTTAAGGGTATGTTCACACGGCGTCTTTTGTCCGTATGAACATCCGCTTTTCTGAGGCGGGGCCTCATGGATTCAAATTATTCAAATCCCGCCCACAGCCATAGACAGAGGAGGAGGTCCCGACCCCGGTTCCAGCGTGTCAGCACGCAGGGATTATGTAAGTAGTTTTCTTACTGAAACACTGACGCAGCGCTGTGCGGGGACGCGGCCCCCTCCACTCTGACACTCCCGGCCGCCACCACCGGGCCCTAGGTAAGAGCGGGCGCTCGGCTGCGCCCGTGCTCTACTAACTACTGAACAATGTATGAAATAAGCTGGCCTGCTTGAAGCAGGCCCCTTATTTCTCCGGGCCCCGTACAGGAGTACCGGTTGTACCCCCTGTACGGCGGCCCTGACCACAATGTTGCACTGCAATCTATTGTGTTACATCATAATCTATAAACTGCTGGGTAACCCTAACCATAGGACCAGTTGTGTAATTAGATTTTATAGGACCCCATAACAAAATGAGATGAACCCCCACCACCTAATGACAGAAAACTAAAATAGCCACATAAGTAGCAATAATTAAAGGTATAAATAATACCACCATGTATCAGGGAACGTAACTAGTAGTGCTACAGAACAGAAAACCACCAACTACTTGTTCTCTACAAAAAGGAACAATGGGGCACATTTATCAATAATGTCTAACTGTAAGACAGTTTTAAGTTAGACCATACAGTCTTACAATGCGCCACGTTTATCACAGTGGTGATAAATTTGGCGTAGGTTAGAACTGTCTAATCTAACTTTGTACCTCTATTAAGTTGGTTTAATTTTATGCCACAAACTGCGACATAATTCTGGCACATTTTTGTCATATTTTAAACCACACCCCTTTTGCGCAAACCACGCCCCCTTTGTTGAGGCCACACCCTTTGTCGGCCAAGGCGCAAAAGTGTCTGACTGTCTAAAACATATAATAAATGTGGCGTAAAGCTTGTACGACATTATGTTTTCTCACAAATTGTACCAGAATTCTACCGCAACTGCCTTGCTAAATGTGCTCCAATGTTCTTGTACCTGAGTGGGGCCTCCTCCTAGAGGAGTGATGGTGAACCTTTCAGAGACCGAATGCCCAAACTGCGACCGATATAACCTTAGTTACTGCAAAGTGCCGATGACGTCGGCATGAAGCAGGGAGGTGACGTCAGGAAGCGGGGCCACACAACACTTAATACGAGGGATGTGACGGCCGCTTAGCCCAGCCCTCTGCTATATTTCCACTATACAGTGACCATATAGTGGTAGATAGCAGTGTACATAGGTGCACATTTAGTGACTCACAGGTGATGTTTCTCCGATGAGTCGTTCACATTCCGGTTTCTTCTCCATCCGGGTTAACACCTTCATGCTGACTTCTCCCGACCAACACTCATCCCTGCAGATTTGGACACAAATATCTTATAATCCCCACTTTTCCAGCAACTCCTTACTTCTAGGTATAGAAGTCCCCTCAGTTAGGTAGGTGTATAGGTCCCCTCAATTTGGCAGGTATATAGAAATATGTCCCCTCAGTCAGGCAGGTATAAATATATGTCTCCTCAGGCAAGCAGGTATATAGATATAGGTCCCCGCAGGCAGATAGGTATGTAGATATAGGTCCCCACAGGCAGTATATAGGTCCCCACAGGCAAAATACAGCTCACCACAGGCAGTATACAGCTCCCCACAGGCAGTATACAGCTCCCCTCAGGCAGTAGTTAGTTCCCACAGGCAGTAGATAGTCCCTTTAGGCAGTATATAGCTCCCACAGACAGTATACAGCTCCCCACAGGCAGTATACAGCTCCCCACAGGCAGTATACAGCTCCCCACAGGCAGTATACAGCTTCCCACAGGCAGTATACAGTTCCCACAGGCAGTATACAGTTCCCACAGGCAGTAGATAGCTCCCACCAGGCAGAAGATAGCTCCCACCAGGCGGTAGATAGCTCCCACCAGGCGGTAGATAGCTCCCACCAGGCGGTAGATAGCTCCCACAGGCAGTAGATAGCTCCCTTCAGGCAGTAGATGGCTCCTTTCAGGCATTATATAGATAGCTCCCTTCAGGCAGTATATAGATAGCTCGCTCCCCACAGGCAGTATATACATAGTTCGCTCCCCACAGGTAGTATATACATAGCTCACTCCCCACAGGCAGTATACACATAGCTCGCTGCTGATCCGCAGCGTGCCCAGCCCCAGGTCCGACACTGCGACCCGGACGCCGAGCCCTCCCAGCGCGGCGGCCGGGTCGCAGTGCAGGAAGCCAGCGAGTGGGCAGCCTGGCATGCGTGCCAGCAGAGATGGCCCTGAATGCCACCTCTGGCATGTGTACCATAGGTTCACCACCGCGGTCCTAGAGGAACGAATGGAACTCTCTGGCCGGAGCACCACATATTTAGATATTCCTTAGATGCTACACCATATACACTATGTGGCCACATGTATGTGGATGCCCCTCCTATTTACTGGATCTAATACCTCTTACTAATTACTAAGTTGTTTTAACCAGGGCCATACCTACAGGCGGGTAGGGCGGGCGATCGCCCAGGGCACCGCTTAACAGGGGGCGCCGCCACATAGAGTTAGCAGCCGTATAGCGTTAGCAACTGCACTCACACACTGCAGCTGCTCCTACAGGAAGAAGGCAGGCTGGATCGTTACCCTCCTGCCTTCTCCCTTATTTGAACAGGGCTCAGTGAGCGCTGAACATACACATCAGCATCTCAAGGGAGTGATCCGTGGCTTTCCTCACACCCCCTGTGACGCTGGGTCTCCTAGGAGAGAAGCCTCATCTGCCCCAGAAGATTGCGGGAGCTGTGTGCCGGTGTGATGACGTCACTCCGCTTACATTGTTCACCAGCTCCTGGACCGGCCCATGGAGAGGGAACTTGGAGAGGTGAGTACCTTTTTTTATTTTCATTTAAACTTTTCAGGGGCAAAATACCTGGCTACAGGGAGCAAAATACCTGACTACAGGGAGCAAAATACACCAACCTACGGAGAGGCATATACCGACCTACAGGGGGAAAAAATACCCCGCCCTACAGGGGGGCATACACCAACCTATAGGGGGACATACATCAACCAACACGGGCATATAGCTACCTACAGGGGGCCTATATAACTACAAAATAGGGACCTATATTTCTACTTATTGGGGAGGGCTATATAACTACCTATCTACTTAATAGGGGACCTAGATACCTACCTATTGTGGGATATATAGGTCTACCTACCTAATTGGGCGCTATACACATACCTAATTGAGGACTGCCTACCTAAAAGGGGGTTTACCTATCTGCCTACCTAGTCTGGGGAATTTACTATATTAGGGTATTTAACCACCTCCTCTATGGGAATACAAAACAAGACTAAAACTTGGTGCACACATGGGAGCCACATAGCCGTTTAAGGGTACTGTTACTGTTTTGGACACAAAGGGGTAATTATTACCATTTGTGGCGCTATAGATGGGGAGTTTGTATAAAGATAGGAATTGGTAGGGAAGTGCTGATAAAGTAAGGAGTCTAAGATGTTTGTTTGTAAATTGAAGAGTTGTGACCGTGAGAAGATGTCATGGCGGTCTGAGACAGATGGAGAAGAAAAAATAAAAGAGGACAACTCATCAAAGAAGAGAACAACTCTTCAGAGATGTCTCCTGTGAGTCCCTGGATGCAATTTTACTGTAATCACTTATATGTGTGCAGAGCCTGTGTACAACTGGTATCCACTACTATATGGTGGTAATATTTGTTTTAGTATAATGGTTTATATTCAGTAATGGTATGTTGAATTATTCAGTCACTATGTTGTGTTGATATATGGTCATGGTGTGGCAGTATTATTCAGTCACTATGGGGTGATGATATGTGCTTGTATTATTCAGTCACTATGGGGTGATGATATGTGCTTGTATTATTCAGGCACTGTGGGGTGGTGATATGCGCTGGTATTATTCGGTCATTATGTGCTGGTGATATGTGGTCTTAATAGGATATTGGTATATTAGCCTTGGGACTTGGGTTTTGTGTGGCAGTGTTATTTGGTAACTGCATGACTATTATTTTGTAGTTTTATACGTAGAACATTATGTTAAAGCTTTTTGTATATTTGGGCTCCGGTTGATAGTGATGCACTGTGTTACATTGTTGCACAACATGTTAAGGAGGGGGAGAGAAATTTCTTCACCCTGCCCTGAGTGCAATTTAGCCTAGGAATGGCCCTGGTTTTAACCACACCTATTGTAGACAGATACATGAAATCTGTGCAAGTACCTATATAATGACAAGAAACATTGTTAACAGTATGGGTCCAAACTTTAAATTTGGCACTGCCATGGAATCTGACCTCCGCTATAGCTCAGTTCATGAGATTTCCAATGTGCTAGATCTGGCCTAGTCGACTATAAGGCCGTGTTCACACGGCTTATTCAAGCCGTAATTGCAGGCCGGATCCCGCCCGCAATACGGCTTGAATAAGGGGCGGGGCGGGGGCGTGGCGGCGGCGCTGCTCGCCTGCCCCATAGACTTGCATTATCCACAGCGCATATTGCGCCTGGATAATGTGCATATCACTTTCTCCCCGCCCGGCGGATTCGCCAAGCGGGGAGGAGCGACGGAATCCGCTGTTCTCTATGAGAACTGTGGTTTCCCGTAATTACTGCGACAAATTGAAGCCGTACTGAAGCGCAAATCCGGCACGCAGTACGGCTCCAATCCGTGCCGAAATAAGCCGTGTGAACACGGCCTAAGTGTTAATATTGTAAAATAAAAGTTTCTAGAAGTAACAGCCACAAAGCGGTAGACCATTTTACCTTGGAAAATCAATAAATATTGAAGCATGTTGAGCATCAAAATTGTATATCTTAATGCCAAGTATTGACTTAAAGGGGTTTTGCCACGATCTAATGTTGACGTGGAATCCTCCAAAATGGGTATTTAATCACTTTTCTAAATATATTTAATTAAAAAAGTGAAGCCTCTGAGAGTTGCAGCCTGACTTAGATGCCCTTAGTTTCCTGACTGTTTACATTAGCTACAACCAGGAGCTGATCTGGAAAGCTCCTGGCCGCGTTTGCATTGTTTGCACTTCTTATCTGATGGCAGAACACATGAATGAGCTTTGAAGGAAGGGGGAGAAAAAAAGCAGTGTTACTGGGCATCTGCACTAGCTTTGTTTCTGTGTCAGAGGCTGTGTCTGCTGTAAAGAGAATCCGCTGGTTGTAATGTAATTATCTGAGTAAACATGCAGAAGCTCTCTGCTCAGCCATCCTCCCTCCCCCGCTCCCCCGTCTGTAGTTAGTGAATGCTGCCTGCTTAGAGCTTATCTTTACTCCTGAGCAGATAAGAGGGAGAAAACAAATCCTGTAGAGCTTGTGCACAATACAGTTATCCTCTGTGATTTAGCCAAACAACATGTTTGCTCAATTACAGAGACAGAGACTGAATATCAGCCTCGGGAACATGCATGGAGGTTCAGCAATGACATCACAGAGGAGGTACTTGTTTTTTTAAACACAGAAACACAACTCCCCTTTTTTCAAGGCTCAAGTGGGGAGTATCAGCCTGTTAGGTGAGGAAATCACTTCTTGGCAAAACACCATTAAGCACACTGCCACTGTACTGGTGTAATGATTGGGATCAGCTCTTAGGGCCACATGTATGAAAAATGTCTAGGTCTAAAATTCACTTTGTTGCCCATAGCAACCAATCAAGGCACCCTTTTCATTTTTCCAGAGTACTATATGAAATGAAAGGGGCGCTCTGATTGGTTGCTATGGGCAACAAAGTGAATTTTAGACCTAGACAGTTTTAATACATGTGGCCCTTTATGTTTGGGCTGAACCCAATTATTTCCGGTGAAGGGTAGAGTTAATTGCTTAAGGTTATGTCTCCACTGCAGATAAAAATGTCATTTTTTTCAGCATTTTTCATTTTGTAAAAACACTGAAAAACCTACTGAAAAGATGTCCCATAGACTTGTGTAATAAAAACACTCTGTAGTCTCCACATAACGTTTTTTTTTCTGCTCACTTCTACTTCAGGTTATTTTTTTAAACATGTTGCAAAAAAACAACAGAGCAGGGCAGAAAATTTACTATTGGAGTCTATGTAAAGCGCATGACTTTTTGGCGCCTTTTTGGGGCCTTTTTTGGCGCATCTTTGGAGAAATCCATAGCAATTATAATGGTTTGCATTTCTGCAAAAAAAGAGTGTGTAAAAAACGCACAGAAAACACGCCAAAAAACCCAAAACGTGACAAAAAAAAAAAAATGGGGTTTTTTTTAGCAACTTTTCACAGGCAGTGGACAAAAACTCAGTTTAATGAACATTTTTAGGATTTGGTTTACAGTGAGTTTTTGTCCAATGCCGTGTGGACATAGCCTAAAAGTTTATGAAGGCAAATGGTTTGTACATCATTCGGAGTTATGTCTAACTAGGGGGTACACTTCACAGAATATAGGGTGTATGGGAAGGGTTTTTATTTGCTGTATATACCTGAGATGCAACCTCTGGACACCATGGCTAAATCTTTGTAGTGTGAATGACACATTCATTACTTGAATGGACAGAGCTAAGCTTGGCTTTGTCAGAGCATAAGGTATGAGTCAGTGCTCCATGCATCACTTCCCCATATATCACCCTGACATCCTACCAAATGGGGAACTACAAAACTAAAGCCACAATTTTTAAAGATGCATTCCTATTTCATTAATTATTTTTAAAAATTTAGAAAATGGAAAATAAACACTATTACCAAATACATTGCTGTTCTGCTTTTGCTTCCTTTCAGAACTAGAGTAGTTCTTGTCTCCTGCTTGTTTACACATGCTTTCTAGTTCCTGACAATTTCTCTGTGCTCTGACAGGCTCTAGAGCTCTAGCCAGGATGTTGAACACTCCCTGCTGTGTCTTATCAGCAGCACAGGAGCTTGTTTATGTTTCTTACTGACTGTAGCCATTTAGAGCTCTGTAGCCTTCTTCCCTTCTGTTAAAACCCTTCCATTACCAATGTCCCTCTAACAGGATCAGTTTGGGATAGTGGAGTTGATGTGTCAATCACTGCTGTAGAATCGCCCACAGCCTAACCAGAAAGTGTGAGTCTGACAAATTAAATAATAAACATTTTCACCATTCATCATTAATAACCCCTTCCCGACATTAGACGTACCCATAAGTCCTAGCGGGAAGTGCATTCCCGCAAATGGACGTATGGATCCGTCCTGGAGATCGTACGGGCTTACAAGTGAGCCCCGCACGATTGCAACATGGGACCAGTGGTGTATTGCCGCTAACCTCATGCTGGATCACTCGCGGATGGAGTGAGCTCCGCCCGTAGGTGTTTAACCCCTTAGCTCCGACAATTTATTAAGATCGCGGAGCTAAGTCACAGGCAAGAGGAGGGAGCTCCTGCTGCCTGCTCTCGTCGCAGCTGCTGCATGATAGTGCAGCAGCCGTCTCCTACTAGGCAGCTCGGGAAGCGAAAATCACCTCTCGGGCTGTCTGTGCCGTCACCATGCCTGGTAATGCATTGTGTACATCTAATACATATATCAGTGGCACACTAAAAACTAAGTAGAACATCAAGGTATATAGGAATATTGGAAATGCATTACTGCTAAGGAAAATATGAAAAACCTGGGACTCTTAGTTTACAGTTTTTGATCAAAGATTGTATTAAGCTCACTTCCCAATAGCGTCAAGGGGATCCCAGAACAGGTGAATCCCTAACACTAACATGTTACCTCACTAGGAGTCCATTCAGACTCAACATTTTTCAAAATATATTTTGGGATGTGCACACCTAATAAGCTTTTGTAGTCTATTAGAAAATGGCAATCTCATTGGCTTGCTGCACCTCTTGCCGCCTCTTTTAACCCATGCAGGATATTCATTTGAAGTTCCTGTAAATCCCTGAGATTTGTAGTCTGAATGGACCCCTAGTGAGTAACATGTTCAGTGTTGGGGATTCACCTGTTTCTTGGGATCCCCTTGACGGCTATTGGGGGGTAGCTTAATAAAATTTCTTTGATCAAAAACTGTAAACTAAGAGTCCCAGGTTTTCATATGTTCCTACAGAAAGCTTTTCCCAAATTTTCCTTTTTCCTTGATTTTCATTTAGTTTTTAGTGTGCCACTGATTTTGTATTAGATGTATGCAATTCCCTTTTCAGTGTGCACCTATGCTTACGTTTTTCAAAATATATTTTAGATGTGCACAGCCTAATTAAGCTTTGTGGTAATGCATTGTGGGCATTGCTGGGCAGTGTGATTGACAGTCGCCATGGAGACCAGTACACAGCAATAAGCTGTGTACTGATCTCCTATTGTATGAGTGATTTGAAGATCGCTCATACAATTCCCCACTGGGGAAAAGTGAAAAAAGTGTAAAAAAGTTTTTAAAAAAATGAAACACAAAAAATAAAATAAAAACACGTACACCACCCTTTTCCCCTTTACAAACGCCAATGGCCCCCAAAAAATTTAAAATAAATAAAGTACACATATTTGGTATCGCCACGTGCGTCATGACCCGCCCTATAAACATGTCACGTTAATTTACCTGCACAGTGTACGCCGTTAAAAAAAAATAAATAAATTGCGATTTTCGTTCATCACACAGCACTTAAAATGGAATAAAAAGCGATCAAACACTCATTTAAACACCAAAGTGGTGCCACTTAAAACGTCAGTTCTTCCTGCAAAAAAAAGGCCTTACACAGTCTTACAAGGTCTATGCAAAAATAAAAAAGTTATAGCTATTAGAAGACAGCGATGCATAAATATTGCTTTACACGATAAAAACACTTTTTTATAGACATATTTCTATTGTGTAAAATCTATTGTAATTGTACCGACCGCATAGTAAAGTTATCCTGTCATTTATAGTGCACTGCGAACGCTGTAAAATTGAAACCCAATAAACAATGGCGGAACTGCATTACCCCCCCACCACCACATTTTCATGGCCCAATGCAAAAAAAAAACTAATGAACACCTGTGTGCCTAAAATGCACAATACACCCCTAGTTGAGATCCCTGAGGGATTTTGAATCCAAAATGGGTTGACTTATGGAAGGTTTCACCTTTTCTGGTACTTTGGGGGCTTTGCAAATGCGACATGGCACCACCAAAATCTGAGTTCCAAAAGCCAAATAGCGCTCCCTCCCTTGCACGCTCAAACAGCAGTTTACACCCACATGTAGGGTATTGCCGAACTTGGAAGAAATTGCGTAACAAAATTTGGGATGCTTTTTTTTTCCAGGATTCTTTTTAAAAATTAAACATTTTCAGCTAAAATTGCAGATTTTTGGGAAAAAAAAAACGTCATTTTCAAAGCCTAATGCTAAAAACAATTGTGACACACCTGTGGGGTCGATATACTCACTGCACACCTGGATATATTCCTTAAGAGGTGTAGTCTCCAATATGAGGTCTTTTTAGGGGTGTTTATTAAGTTTAAGCACCTTAGGGTGTCCCCAAACCTGAAATGGCACCTAAATAAAATCGTAATGAAAATGAGACACCAGAGTCCAGTAGGTGCACCTCCTACTCTGGGGCTTGTGGTTGAGCCAAATCGTGCACTAGGGCCACATATGTGATTTCTCTGAAAACGGCAGAATCTGGGGAATCAATATTAAGTTGCATTTCCCTGATCATATCTACCATGTTCTTGTGAATAATGGATTAAAATTTAAAATCTCCCAAAAAAGTGGCATTTTGAAATTTCACCTCCACTTTGCTTTAATTCCTGTGAAACACTTAATGGGTTAATAAACTTTCTAAATGCTGTTTTGAATACTTTAAGGCCGTGTTCACACGGCTTATTCCCGACGGATTTGTGAGCCGTATTGAGCTCACAAATCCGCCGTGAATAAGGGGCGGGACGGGGCGGGGCGGAGCGCGGCGGGGGCGCCGCTCCCGGCCCCATAGACAAATGCATTCTTTACGCGCGTCCGCGCCGAAATAATGTGCATGTCACTATTCTTCCCCCCGCGGCGGATTTGCCGAGCGGGGAGGAGCGACGGATTCCACTGTTCTCTATGTTCTCATAAAAAAAAGCATTTAAAAAATGATGCCAACCGGCAGCAGACATATGGTAGATGCTAGTTATAAACTATTTTGAGAGGAATAACTATCTGTCTTACATGCAGAAACTTTTGACGCTTGAAATTGGTACATTTTTCATGATACTTTGATATTTTTCACAATTAAAGGACTTTTTGGACCAAAATTTCTTACTAACTTAAAGCACAATATGTCACGAGAAAACAATCTCTGAATTACATGGTTAGGTAAAAGTGTCAAAAAGTTATTCTCACATAAAGTGACACATGCCAGATTTAAGAAATGGGGCTCTGTCAGAAAGGCCAAAACCAGCTCTGGCGGTAAGGGGTTAAACATTCTGTACTGTTTTTGTTTTAGCTGCTTCCTTAGTGATCAATTGCTTACAGCTCGTCTCCAGGGGATTCGACCAGGGACAAGAGCTCCTCAGTCTTGCTACACATGCTCAAACATCACCTCTCTTCTCAGGCAGTTACTGCAAGTCTATTTCCGGCCTAATAATTACACACTCACTGCTGAGTGATTGTTCAACCCCAGGTGCTGTCATTCTACTTCTGTCCTCTGTACTCCTGAGTCATTTGACAATAAGTGCAAATCAAAAAAGAAAAGAAACCTCAATCAGGTCTGTGCATTTATAAAGAAAAAAACCCCACAGGTTCGGTTCCTGCAGGGATTTGAACCTAGGACCCCTGTGCTGTGAGGCAAAAACTTTATTAACTGAGCTATATTGTATCAACTCAGCGAGCCTTACATAAACAGTCCTTTGTTTGACTAGAGTGAGTACACTTTGGAGAGAGACATGGTGATGTCAGCCTGCTGGGTCACATGATATGCAGTTCAAACAAATCACACACGCCCCCTCCTGAGCACACTGAAACCTGAAGAGAATAGAGGACATAAAATGCCTTCATGGCAAAAGCCCTTTAAATTATCTATAGTCTACTGCAATTGCTTAGGAGAAAAAAAAAAGAATCCTTAGAATGCATGCCTGAGTCTTCACTCAGCTCTCTGAAGTTTCCTGTGCTAATTTATACTTTTCCTGTGCTTCATGTAGCCTTCCTTATCTGCAGATGAGCAGCAGGATTTCTTGTTTAAAAGCTGCTTCCCTTTGCCTAGAATATTTTGCTCTATCTTGTCTATCTTCCTCACTCCCAATGTCATTTAATACATGCTCCTTGTTTTCTCCCCTATAGTGCAAACCTTGGGAGGCAGGATCAAAGCACTGTTGCTTCAAAGGCTGCTATGAAAAAAGCCAATCTCCTTTAATCACCTGATCTCCTAGGCTCCACACAGGGAGTCAAGACACAAAAAACTACTAAACTTCATGTTCTCAATCTGCTGATGTTGAACTGCAGAAAGCACACAGAGTATGTAGTCAAAGTAAAGTACCTAACTTTGGGGGAGATATTATGTAGAAAATATTTTTTTCCACTAGAAAACTTATTTAAAAGACAAGCTGGGTACCAGTTAAATGTTAGATGTCCTTTCCAATAGCACTGCCTTTTACAGCCCACTTTCAGAAGTTAAATAAAAGTTCTGACACTACTTATTTAAGTGTAATTGGTAAACCTCAGTGTCAGCCACAATCATCAATAAACCAGTGGTGGTAAAGCCTTGGGCCCTTATAAGATAGGGTATAGACTATGTGTCTTGTACTATGATCGTTCAAGGAAGGACTAGGAGTGGGTAGAAAATAGCGGCACAAAGGACCAACACAAGGCAGAGCATAATGACTGCACCAAATATGAATTGAGGGTTTGCATAAATTTGTTAAACGTAACTACTAAGATATGCACTCTACTGTGACTCTTTAAGTCTAACTGTTACCTGTTATGGGTCTATTTTCTTAGGCTGACTTTAAGGGTAAGTCCACACGGCATGTGTAAAAAGCCTGTCGGATTCTGTTTAAGTCTCCGTTCGATATTTTATCGTCTTTTGCATGGTTCTGTGGGACAATTCTGTCCGCGCTTTGCGGTTTCCCCCGTCCCCCATAACCATTGAATTGCACGTCTTCTGCCCGGGCAGAAAATTGTGCATATTCAAAGTTTTTCAAAGCACCATCAGCTGAAAAGCCACCCGGTTAAAAATCTGTTCAATGTAGACTACTGAACAGATTTTCTGTTAGGCCATGTTCACACGGCTTAAAACTGGACGTATTTCAGTCCGTAATTACGCGCCGGAGTGCGCAAATTACGGGCTGAAAACGTCCAAGTCATTACGGTAATCCACAGTTCTCATAGAGAACTATGGATTACGTCTCCTCTCCCCGCTCGGCGAATACGCCGAGGGGGGAGATAATTGACATGTGAATTACCAGCGGCGTATACGCGCCGCTGGTTATGAATGTCTATGGGACGGCGAGGTGCCGGCCACCCGCCACTCCCCCGCCCCCCCCGCCCCGCCCCGCCACACGGCGTAATTGCGGGGCGTAATTACGTCCCGCAATTAAGCCATGTGAACCTAGCCTTAAAGTCTATGGGGATGGTTTCTGGTCGGTTTCCAAATCCGCAAACTGTCTGAAAATCTGACCAATAAACCATGACGTGTGGACGGACCCTAAAAGTTAGATCTGGGAACTGTGGCCAATTGCAATACCATATGGAAACTCATAGGGTGACATGTATGAACTTTGGCGCAGACAGGCCAGTTCTAAATAGCTTTAAAGCAGTGTAGAACGCGCTAGTATGTATGAACCTGTTCCTCTGCAGGTCATACATGTGACGACAACTTTGGCCTCAGCCAGACCAGATTTAACTTGGTCTGGCTGTTCTGACAGTTATGTGCATACTTTTGGCATCCCATATTCATAAATGTGTCTAATCCTATGAATGTGGTGCGACATACGCCCACATCTTTGGCGCATTACAAAATGTTGGGAGAGGGGCCAACTGTGCCAGCGACTGTTCATACCTCTATAGAACAGAGCTACGACAGCTTTTTTGTGCAAAGTACTGCCACAGTCCTGTTCATACATGTCGCCCATGGAGTCAGATGTATTATATGTTTAACCTGTGCAGTTACACAGAGCCCCTGGGTTGGGGGGCCCACTTCATCAAAAAACCCCTTTGTATTTTTTTTTAAACATTGGTGTATGCAATAAATACTAATACATTTTATAGTAAATTACTGTTGATGGAGCCCTTTCTACCAAGGGGCTTTGCAACGTGTTCAATCTGCACTGATTGGGATAAACTAAAATTTTAAAAAGGGGGCCCATAGAAAATTTGAAATGGGTTGATACCCAAAATGGCAAGAAGCTAAATTAGCAACATAAATGGCAATAATTAAAGATATGTATCAGAGCACACACATACAAGTGCTAAACATGAGAATGCCACCAACTTGTTATTCCTTACTGAAAAGGTACAATGTTCTTGTACCCCTTCAACACCTGAAATGGCTGCTGTGACTCTAGTCACACTCATGATATGCCAGTTTTGCGCAGCAGTATTTTTTTAATTCCTAAGGCCGCTGCGCTATGGTACACCATACATTTATGACACTAGTAGTATGTTTTTAAGGACTAATGCCAGTATGCCAATAATTTATTTGTGTGAAACTCATATATAAAAGGTCCTCTAAGGATACAAAAAAGTAATTTTAAATAAGGCACACACAAAATAAATGATGAATCCATATTTTCTATAAAAATAGCATTTATTTAGTGAACAAATAGATCAAAAGTACTAAATGCTAATATTTAGTATCCCCTACTAGTTCTAATCCCAAAGAATAATAAAAAATGATATTTATAGCACACAGTTAATGGTGAAAGCAACAGAAAATGAAAGCGTCAAACTAAATGCTAAGATGCATGAACTCTAAAATGATGCTTTTAAATCATTCAACAAGACTCTGTATGTATGGGAATAGAAAAATAAAGGAACGGCTGTCAGAACACAATCATGTACAACAAAACAATTCCCTGTTTTTTCAAGGCCAAAAGCTTATCTAGTTGCTGAGAACGGGCCCTCAGTTTTAAACTTTTAAGGCTTTTTCCCAGCCGGTTTGCCCCAAATTTTGTGGTGCTGTGATGTAGTTCAAAAACAAAATTTTGTTCTCTATAATTTGCTTAATACTGGTCAATACTGATGTCCTTTTAAATTGCGTTTACAAAGGACATTTTCTACTGGAAAAAAAATTTTCCATCGAGTAAATGTGACCATTTAAATTAAATTTTGCATGTATAAAAAAACCAATCTAACCAAAACATGTTCTTCTACCCTTCATACTTGTCAGTAATAAACAATAGTGAATCATTTATTTTACTGCCTTCATCCCAGGATGGAACAAACTCACTGGTGGGCCCCAATAATCATCTCCACTGGTTGAGCCCAAGAATCAGCTCCACTGGTGGGCCCCAAGAATCAGCTCCACTGCTGGGCCCCAAGAATCAGCTCCACTGGTGGGCCACAAGAATCACTCCACTGGGGGGGCCCCAAGAATCAGCTCCACTGGGGGGGCCCCCAAGAATCCTCCACGGTGAACCCAAAATAACTGCACTGTTTGGCCCAATAAACAGTCCCTGGTGGGCCCCAAAATCAATGCACTGGTGGACCCCCCAAGAATCAACGCAGGTGGACCCCAAGAATCAAATGCACTGGGGGGAACCCCAAAAATCAGCTCCACGGTAGGCCCCAAGAAAACAGTCCCCTGGGGGACCCCAAGAATCAGCTCCACTGTGGACCCAGGAAACAGCTCCCCTGTGTACCCAAAAAACACTCCATGGTGGACCCCAGGAAAACAGCTCCACTGGTGGCCCCAAATTTTGCTCCCCGGTGGACCCCAAGAAAACAGCTCCATGGTGGACCCAAGAATAAACCCTTGGTGGGCCCCCAAAAATTTGCTCCCTTATAGGTTCCAAGAATCAGATCCACCGGTGGGCCCCAAGAATCAGCTCCACTGGTGGACCCTTAGAATCAGCTCCACCAGTGGACTCCAAGAATTAACTCCACTGGTGGGTCCCAGGCACCGCAGTCTGACAATGATTCAAGGGGATCCTCCTGTTTCAACCCTTGTCTGAGCAATAGGTTACTTTAGCCTAGTATACTACAACAGCATAACTATTTTGTGATTCCCTGGTTCTGACCCAGCTTAATTTGTTAATGTCAA
This sequence comes from Phyllomedusa bahiana, assembly GCA_025379985.1. Classification (NCBI taxonomy): domain Eukaryota; kingdom Metazoa; phylum Chordata; class Amphibia; order Anura; family Hylidae; genus Phyllomedusa; species Phyllomedusa bahiana. The sequence continues at coordinate 47,445 of JAODAL010009057.1, forward strand.
TCTTGACTGCCGCCTTCCTTGATCTTTAGTTAATTTTTGGGGCAAAACCCCCTGCCCCGACCCTGTACTCTCAAACCCCTTCTTTTGCCCGTTTTTACCACATTTTTTGTTATCCTTTTGTACGCATCCCGGGGTTCACTAATGCACTAGTGACTTTACCAAGGGAAGTGACCTAGGTTGTGTTGTTTAAATGGGGCCTTGTTTGATTTGACACAGTTTCTACCAAAATTGTGAAAAACTATTTCTCTAACTCTAGAGAAAACCGTAACCCTAAGCCTAAATTGGAGTTTGGATTGTTAGTGGGGGTTGTAAGGGTTTATTTACTGGTGTGGTAACACAACACTATTGTGGCCTAAGGGTTTGTCCCCACAACAAGGGTTTTCAGTCGGTTTTACTGACAGTTTTTGGATTTGTAAACCGACTGTCAACCTTTTAGGGTATGTTCCCTCGGCTTATTTTGCCGCATATTTCGACGCGCATTTCGGCGCATATAAAGTCAATACCGCAAAAAGCACGACAAATTGCTTGGCAATTTTTTTAATTTATATTTTCCCTAAGGGGCTATGGATTCGGCTGTCCCCCGCGTGTCAAAAACGTAAAATTTACCGCGGGGGGAATGACATGTCAAATTTTTCACCCGCCTTACCGACGCTAACAAGCTTCAATTGGACCGGCCGGATGCCAGTCCCCCCGTGCTCCCCTTTACATTGATTTAAATAGAAAATCCGTGCAGCAGTTCACACTGCATGGATTTCTTGCCAGACAGTTTTTGACACCGCCAGTGTTCCTAAAAACTTAGAACAGTTCATGTCTTCTCCCCGGGTTTTTTGGGGCAGAGCTTTAACAGTATGTGAAGGGGACAGCTTAAATCCGCAAACCATGGACAAAAGTTGTCTCCCTACGTGCCAAAAAAGACAAAATTCGACTGGTATTTTGTCTTTGCCATTTTAACACACCCTAAATTTTGCTCCAACGTCCCATTAAAGGTAACTTCATTTTACTTCAACATAGGCCTAATGCAATGGTAACCAGAAATTACATTGGACATTGTATATGACTTCACTTCCGGGTACAATGTCCTTTGGCTTATGTTAAAGTAAAAGGAATGCGTCAAACAACATCTGGACATCACTTCCATTTTCCCATGGGATTGGCATTAGAATAAAAGACATGAATCAGACTGGGCATCAACCAGAAATTTAAGTTGCAACAGGATCTTTGCTTTGTCCCACCAGTAAGTCAACCCCTAAGACCTCTTAAACAACCTTGATTTGGTTGACTCTTGGGAGTTGATTCTTGAGGCCACCAGAAGAGTTAATTCAAAGGGCCCACCCAACAACTGCAAACGACGACACCGCAACAGAACCAGATGGACTCCATTGTAGTTAATGGGGTCCGTTTGACAACATTAGGTCATCGTACTAAAAATACAAGAAGAGATTACCCACCATAAACCCCCCATCATACTGCTCCAAACAAATCCATATACGAGACCCATTACCCAATACGCTACTAAATTGGACCCTTTTAAAAAACCGCCAGAATAAAACCACAAATTACCACCCAATAATGAATTAAAACCCCCCCCCTATTCTGAATAAATAAATACAAAGACCAATATTACCGTCATATAGTGACCATAAAGTGGTCGATACGTGTACACAGACTGACCTGTTGTTGACTTTCCCTTTTCTTCTGCATCCAGTACAGTTCACCAGATGACTTGTCCCGGCCATCACTCATCCCTGCAGATTTGGACACAAATATCTTAGAATCCTCACTTTTCCAGCACCTCATTCCTTGTCCACCACCTCTGTACAACTTCCAAGAGGTGGCAGAGCAATAGCTTAGTGGCCCAATCTCCTAGAGGGGAGGAACAGAGGATTCACCCCCTGGAGATTATGATACAGCTGTGGCCTGTACCCCTCAGAATCATGTTACCAGGTAGACCTCCATTAGATACCCATAGTTAGGTTGGTAGGCTCCAGGTAGGTAGGTAGGCAGTAGGTAGGTTACAAGTAGGTAGGTAGATTGGCCCTAGGTAGGCAGTAGTTAGGTCCCATTTAGGTACGCAGCCCCCAGATAGGTAGGCTGTAGGTAGGCCCCAGGTAGCTAAGTACGTGGGCCCCAGGTAGCTAGGTAGGTTTATAGGGGGCTCCAAATAGGCAGGCAGACTTTAGGTAGGGTATAGGGGGCATATAGGTAGGCAGGCAGGGTTTCGGTAGGGTATAGGGTTCATATAAGTAGGCAGGCAGGGTTTAGATTGCTATAAGGGGTCATATAGGTAAGCAAGCAGGGTTTAAGTGGGTTATAGGTGGCATATAGGTAGGCAGGCAGGGATTAGGTAGGGTATAAGGGCCATATAGGTAGGCAGGCAGGATTTAGGGGATTAGAAGAGCCCATATAGGTCGGTATGGTTTAGGGGGCTAGAGAGGACCATATAGGTAGTCAGGCAGGGTTATAGGGGCTATATATATAGATAGGTAGACAGGGTTATAGGGAGCATATAGGTGCCACATATATAGAGAGGTATGCAGGGTTATAGGGGGCATATAGGTACCACATATATAGATAGGCAGGCAGGGTTATAGGAAGCATATAGGAGCCATATATATAGATAAGAAAAAAGGGTTATAGGGGGCAGATAGGGGCCATATATAGATAGGCAGGTGGGGTTATATAGGGATCATATAGGCAGGCAGGGTTATAGGGGGCATATAGGGGCCATATAAATAGACAGGCAGGCAAAGTTATAGGGGGGTATATAGGGGTCATATAGACAGGCAGGCAAGGTTATAAGGGCCATATATATAGTTAGGCAGGCGGGTTATATAGGGATCATATAGACAGGCAGGCATGGTTATAGGGGGCATATAAGGGCCATATATATAGGCAGGCAGGTTTGTAGGGGGCATATAGGGGCCATATATATAGATAGGCAGGCAAAGTTATAGGGGGTATATAAGGGTCATATAGGCAGGCAGGCAAGGTTATAGGGGCATATAGGGGCCATATATATAGGCAGACAGGCAGGGTTATAGGGAGCATATGGGGCCATATAAATAGATAGGCAGGCAAAGTTATAGGGGGTATATAGGGGTCATATAAACAGGAAGGCAAGGTTATAGGGGGCATATAGGGGCCATATATATATATATATAGATAGGCAGGCGGGATTATATAGAGATCATATAGGCAGGCAGACATGGTTATAAGGACATATAGGGGACATATATAGGCAGGAAGGGTTATAGGGGGCATATAGGGGCCATATATATAGATAGACAGGCAAAATTATAGGAGGTATAAAGGGGTCATATAGACAGACAGTCAAGGTTATAGGGAGCATATAGGGGCCATATATATAGATAGGTAGGCGGGGTTATATAGGGATCATATAGACAGGCAGGCATGGTTATAGTGGGCATATAGGGGCATATATATAGACAGGCAGGTTTATAGGGGGCATATATGGGCCATATATATATAGATAGGCAGGCAAAGTTATAGGGGGTATATAGGGGTCATATAGACAGGCAGGCAAGGTTATAGGCAGGGCCGGACTGGGAATGAAAATCAGCCCTTGCACCAAGCCCCCAGCAGCCCACATACAAAATCCGCTTTAAAAAATTCCCCTTGTTCTTGCACCTCACCACTTTCTAAAATAAACTACACTGTAAAGCTGCCTTCACACAGAGCATTTTTTATGTGTTTTTGGTGCGTTTTTGTGCAGAAAGGCAGAGTAGTTAATGCTGTACATTTCTGCACAAAAAAACGCATCAAAAAATGCACCAAAGCCGCTCCGTGTGAAAGCCCCCTACACACAAGCAAGGAAGAAAGAAACAGTGGTGCAAAGAAACCCCCCATCACAGAGTCAGGTGTGCACTTTAAAATCGGGGACAAGCCCACACTGACACTACATAAGCACCAACATAACCTACAACCCCACCAATCACATCCCCAGTAGTCAGGTCACCATCACATGAATACAGCACTGATTCAACACAGAAGTAAAATGACCCCTGACAGCGGGACTCACGGGAGACGTCATCTCTGATGGGAGTTGTTTCTCTCTCCTTTTCTTCTCCATCTGGCCCAAACCTCCAGATGTCTTTCCCTGATGAGTCATTCCCTTCCATTTCTTTTCTCTGTCCGTACAGCATGCAATGTCTTTTTCTCCCAGTCCTACCCCATCCCCCGGTAGAATTTACCACAAATACATCTTACTCCCTCTTTACCAGCACTTTCCTATAAAATTCCCCAAACAGCGTATGTTAGACCCGAAAAATTAGAAATTAAAAAATGTCCAATAAGTGGCAGTAAAAGGTAGACTACCATTAGGGAGGTAAACAGGGCCTTCCCCATTAATTTGGTCGGTAGATAGGGGGCCCACCCCTGTAATTTTGCAAGGTAGTTGGGGCTGCCCCCAGTAAAATAGCCAGGGAGCTGGGGCTGCCCCCAGTAACTAGCCAAGTAGCTGGGGCAGCCCCCAGTAACTAAACCAAGTAGCTGGGGCTGCCCCAGTAACTAGCCAAGTAGCTGGGCTGCCCCCAGTAAAATAGGCCAGGGAGCTGGGGCTGCCCCCCGTAACCCAGCCAGGGACTGGGCTGCCCCAGTAACTAGCCAGGTAGCTGGGGCTGCCCCATAACTAGCCAGGTAGCTGGGGCTGCCCCCAGTAACTAGCCAGGTAGCTGGGGCTGCCCCCAGTAACTAGCCAGGTAGCTGGGGCTGCCCACAGTATCTAGCCAGGTAGCTGGGGCTACCCACAGTAACTAGCCAGTAGCGGGGCTGCCCCCAGTAACTGCCAGGTAGCTGGGGCTGCCCCCAGTAACTACCAGGTAGCTGGGGCTGCCCACAGTAAACTAGCCAGGTAGCTGGGGCTGCCCACAGTATCTAGCCAGGTAGCTGGGGCTGCCCACAATAACTAACCAGGTAGCTGGGGCTGCCCACAGTAACTAGCCAGGTTGCTGGGGCTGCCCACAGTAATCAGCCAAATAGGGGCAGTAATTAGCCAGGTAGGGCCAGTAATGAGCCAGGTAGGGCCAGTAATGAGCCAGCTAGGGCCAGTATGTAGACAGGCAGGGCCAGTCTATAGGCTGGCAGGGCCTGTATATAGACATGGCCACTTATAAGTAGACAGGGCTGGTATATAGGCAGACAGGGCTGGTATATAGGCAGACAGGGCAGCATATAGGCAGACAGGGCAGCATATAGGCAGACAGGGCAGCTATAGGCAGACAGGGCTGGTATATAGGTAGACAGGGCTGATATATAGGTAGACAGGGCAGCATATAGGTAGACAGGGCAGCATATAGGCATACAGGGCTGGTATATCGGCAGACAGGGCTGATATATAGGTAAACAGGGCAGTATATAGGTAGACAGGGCAGCATATAGGCAGACAGGGCTGGTATATAGGCAGACAGGGCTAGTATATAGGTAGACAGGGCTAGTATATAGGTAGACACGGCTAGTATATTGGCAGGCAGGGCAGTATATTGGCAGGCAGGGCAGTATATAGGTAGCCAGGGCAGTATATAGGTAGACAGGGCAGTATATAAGTAGACAGGGCTGGTATATAGGTAGACAGGGCAGTATATAGGAAGCCAGGGCAGTATGTAGCTTGACAGGGCAGTATATAGGTAGACAGGGCTGGTATATAGGTAGGCAGGGCAGTATATAAGTAGACAGGGCAGGTATATAGGTAGACAGGGCAGGTATATAGGTAGCCAGGGCAGTATGTAGCAGGACAGGCGTATTAAGTAGACAGGGCAGTATATAGTACAGGGCATATGTAGCTGACGGCAGTATATGAAGTAACAGGCAGGTATAAGGTACCAGGGCAGTATGTAGCTGGAAGGGCAGTAAAATAATAGACAGGGCAGGTAATATAGGTACCAGGGCAGTATGTAGCTGGACAGGGCAGTATATAAGTAAGAAAGGGGAGGTATATAAGATAGCCATTCAGTATGTAGCTGGACAGGGCAGTATATAAGTAGATAGGCAGGTATATAGTAGCCAGGGCAGTATGTAGCTGGACAGGGTAGTATAAAAAGTAGACAGGGCAGGTTTTAAAAGGTACCAGGGCAGTATGTAGCTGGACAGGGCAGTATATAAGTAGACATGGGGGAGATATATAGGTAGCCCCGGGCAGAATGTAGCTGGACAGGGCAGTTTTATAAGGAGACAGGGTAGGATATAGTAAGCAAGGGCAGTAGTTGCTGGACCCGGGCGTAATAAGTAACAGGGCAGGTATATAGGTAGCCAGGGCAGTATGTAGCTGGAACAGGGCAGTATATAAGTAGACAGCAGGTATATATTAGCCAGGGATTGTATGTAGCTGGACAGGGCAGTATATAAGCACACAGGGCAGGTATATAGGTAGCCAGGGCAGTATGTAGCTGGACAGGGCAGTATATAAGTACACAGGAGAGGTATATAGGTAGCCAGGGCTAGTAGCAAATAAATAAAATAAAATAAATAAAAACAATACTCACCTGATGTCTCTGCTTCCTCTTCTGTCTTCGCCCGGAGGCCGCCAGCAGCAGTGTGCGGGACGCGGAGACGTCATCACATCGCGCGCCTGCCCCGCGGCCTCCTGGGAGCTGAACAGACGGGATCAGTAGATCCCAGCTGTTCAGCCTCGGCTGCTGCTTGCACCGCGTGGTGCAGGCGGCGGCCGTGATGGCTGCATGGCAGGGTCGGTGACCCGGCCGTGCAGCCGTGTGGCGAGGGGGGCCTGTCGGCCCCCTGCCACAGGGGTCCAGTCACTGATGCGACCATTACGGCCCCTGACCGGCGCCGGAACTCGGGGCCCGCCGGGGGGAAACACTGGTCCCCTTGGCGGGCGATCCGAGCCGGCTCTGCGGCCCGGACCCCAGCGGCCCGCCGGGCAAATGACCGGTTTGCCCTATGGTTATAGGGGGCATATAGGGGCCATATATAGGCAGGCAGGATTATAGGAGACATTTAGGGGTCATATAGGCAGGCAAGGTTATAGGGGCTATATAGCAGTCATATAGACAGGCAGGCAGGGCTGTAGGGGGCATAAAGGGGTCATATAGAAAGCAGGCAGAGTTATAGGGGGCATATAAGGGTCATATAGACAGGCAGGGTTATAGGGGCCATATATATAGGCAGGCAGGGTTATAGAGGGCATATAGACAGGCAGGCAGCAGGATTTAGGCACCAAAAGTGTTTAGAAAAAGAAATAAATCACTTACCTCTCTCCACGCTCCCTTGATGCCAAACTCGCGCTCAGCATTTGTGTTGCACACCAGCACTGAGAGTCGGCGCCTGGTAGCTTAAGGCCTTGGGCTTACCAGGAGGGTTAGCAGAGTGGAGCGCAGGGGGTGGCAGAGGGCCCTGCAGTTCCGCCCCGCTGGCAGTCGCGGGCCCCTTGGCAGCTGCTCTGATTGCTACCCCTGTAGTTCCACCCCTGAGCCCGAGGCTTACTATTCTAAATGATTCACCATGCTCAGGGACCCTCGATGGTTTCCCTTCCTCCACTGTGGCCAGTTCCGAGCCTGCCTTAAATACACCACTAAGCTCAGACATAGATGGAGGGGGAAATTAGCAGGTGCGTGATGACCCTTAAAATAACTAAAGGACAGCAATCTTGAGGGCTAGAACATCAGGAGACACAAATGCTGGTGGTGGTGCAACCACTGGAAAAGACAGAGACCTGGAGTTAAATGCCACACAGTGCGGTCAAGGCGACCGCAATGGTTGCAGTCTCTCTAAGTTTAGTGCTTTGTAAAACATGCCTGAATAACCTGCGTGGCATGAAGATGTCAGACTGATATCGGCGCATTCTCCCTCATTCATTGCACTGAACATATTGAACAGGAAGATGAGAAAGTTATGTTCCATATTTCATAAAGCCTGAATATGCTGAGTAGTTTTTTTCAGTGCATAGTTTAATTTCTTTTTTTGTTTTGAAAAAATCCTTTTTTTAAACAGTGTTTGGCGTCCCCTAAAAAGCATGCTTTTCCCCTGCGCTCGCCACCCTTTTTGGAGTAAAGTTTTAGGAATTTCTCTGTATTATGTTTGGCTCTTGGATTGTCTGCTGAGTGTAGGTTTTGCACCGCTTTAACATAACATTATATTCATGTCATTAAAAAAAACATTTTTTAAACTGTGATAAATTACGGGAGGGGAAAAGGAAGCAAATACACTGTCATGGATTTTTTAAAGGGAAAAGGTTTTAAAGATTACAAAGAGGCAGACAGTGACATCAGCAAGTCATTACTGCAGCACCACTGTCGCTTACATTTATCTATGCAAAGTCATGTTAGCAAAGGCTTTTCTCCTGTCACTAGTAAAACTGCACATAAAGCTTTTGGTTGTAAATTCACATTGATTTTTTTAACACCTACCGGCTCATTTATAATTTCCTTCTCCCCATTTGTAATAAAAATTCTTCTACGGAAGTAAAAAGAAAAAAGGGCCCGGGAAAAAAAGATTTTTTAAAAAAAAGGTTTTTCGGGCTTGAAAATTTTTTTAAAAAAAGGTCGGGTGTTGGGAATAAAGGGGGAAATCCTAAACTTTAAATTTTGGGGAAAATTGGTTGGGGTTTACCTTTTTTAAAAATTTCCCTAAAATTTTTTAAAAAAATGACCAAATCCCCAAAAAAACCCATTTGATAAATAAACACCTGGGGGAAAAATTTTTCGGAGAAAAAAAAAAACCAAAAAAGGGGCCCCCTTTTCTAACCCTTGGGAGTGGGGGGGTTGGGTGGGAAGGGGCGGGGGTGCCGGGGGCAAGGTTTCCTTTTTTTCGGTTTTTGGTGGTGTCACTTGGGAAATTTTTTTTCCTTTTTGGGTGGGGGGGCTTATTTTTTTTTTCTGTCCCGGAACCCCCCAGGGTTGTCTTTTAAAAAGGGATTTGGGGGGTTGGGGTTTTTTTTTTTTCTTTGAATTGGGGGAAAGGTTTCCCCACCGGAGGGGGCCTGATTTCTTGGGGGAAAAATGGTGGAAAGGTTTTGAAATCACTTAAACCCGTGGGGTTAAAAATCTTTTGTTTTGTGAAGGGATTGGTTTTTTTCTTTAAATTTTATTAAACATTATCTTTTTGGGGTTTTCCGGAGAAAAAGGCCCCTTTGCCAAAATTTGGCCCTTGGGGCGGTTGTTGGCCCGGGGTTATTCTTGGGTGGAGCCCTCCATCCCCCGGGTTTGAGTTTTTTGGTGTTTTCCCCTAAAAATTTTTATTCGGGGTTTTATTTTTTCCTTTAAGGGTTTAAGGCCTGTTCCTTTTTGGGGGGTTTTTCCCGAATTCACATTCTTTTAAAGGGGGGTTCCCCAATTGGGGTTTTTTATTTTTTTTTCGGGTTGGGGGGGTTTAAAAGCACCAGTGGAGATTTGATTACGGTCCCTTTTTTCGGGTTGGGGAGTTTTAACTTTTTGATTTGGGTGAAACCCAGGAAAAAGTTTTTTATTTTGTAACCAAATTGGGCCCCAAAAATTTGATTTAGGGGGGTTCCAAAACCACCAGGGGGAGTTAAATTTGGGAAACCCCCAGGGGAAAGTTTTTTTTTGGGGAAACCAGTGGAGTTGATTCGGGGGGGCCCCACCGGGGGTTAAATTTTGGCACAACCAAGGGGGTTTTTGTTTTCGGGGGGAACCACCGGGTGGAGTTGATTTTTCGGGGGCCCAAACCCAGCTTCTGCACATGGCTCTTGCTTTCTGCCTTTTCCCTAAAAAACAGCCACAGGTCTGCCATATCCAAAAGGCCCAAATAAAGCCCAGGGGCCTACTAAATTTTTGGTTTCCACTGCCCTTTTCCCGTGGGCCTTTTCTAAGCCTTTAACCCCATCTGTTAATGGCAAAACAAAAAAAGTTGTTGATGGATCCCCTTACGATGGAATCCTTTGGGGCTCCATCTTTTTTGTCCCGCCCCTTTTAACATAAAAAAAATTTTTTAAATGTATGGTATTTTTTTGGCCCCTTTTTTTAAGGAATTAAAGTCCGGGGGTCCAAAAAGGGGGCCCCCCAGCACAGATTTTTGAAACCTTTGGGTTTTCATACTATGGTGCCCCCTAAAATCCCCAATGTTTTAACAATGTGCTTTTCCCCCTTTAAAAACCGGGCTGGTTAAAAATTTAAAAATTCAGCAGCCCGCACGTTTTTTAGTAGCTCTCAGAGAGACGCAGGGAAGCAGCAACAAGATGAGAAAGACAATTTTTTTCTGATAGAAACACTGCAAATAATTTAAAAATAGGAACATCTAGTAGCAGTATTTCAAGACTTTTAGGTTAAAAATTCAGGGCAAAAGGGTTTTTTAAAATGAAAAAGGAAAAATGGCTTGTAGTTCCTTCATTTTGTTGATCCAAGTTGTGTATTGGCGCATAATTTTGCAACTATATGTAAAGTGTAGTTTCCAAGTTGGGAAGCTTATTCTAATGATTTCCTTAAGGGGCCTTTTCTTAATAATTATTTTTGGGGCAAGTTGAAATATCGAAGAACTAGGCCCAGTAATGTGTATTAGATGTCTGCACAATGTTCCTTTGTTACCTTGATAGCTTACCTAATTGTTGGTTCTGAATTTCAGATTGCTCTTATGTAGAGCTACACTGTAAGTATTCTAGGCTGTGCCCTAAGGGGGGAGAGGAAGGGGCTGCGCCCAAAATTGGCATTTTTTCAGCCTGTATCAGATGCAGCCCCCTTCGCTTATTCAAAAACCTTCCCATACGCCATTTCAGCAATTATATAGCGCCCCCAGCACCCTTTGAATAGCCCGATGTCGGGGCTAATATTTTAGCTTCACTATGGCTTTTTTAACACATTCAGCTGGCAGGTATCCCCTTTCAAGTGGTATTCCTGAGCTAGAAAAATCATAACAAGCACTAAATGCACTGATTTATGACCCGATTCTAGCTAAAATTAAGCAATGAAATTTGGCTTTAAATCCCAAAATTTCATACATGCCGCCCTAAGTGTAGAGGCCTGAGGCACCTGATATAGTATAATGAAACTGGACAAAGCTATGTAAAAAAGAACATAATAGGTAATTTCAATCCTTTCTGACAGCCGGTCTTATTTTTTTTTCCTCCCTGCCTTCCAAGAGCTATCACTTTTTTATTTTCCCATCTACATAATTTTTTTAAGGACAATTAACCATATTATAGAATGTACTGGGAAAAGGAAAAAATTGTACGCGGGGTTGGTGTGTAAAAATTTTTTTTAGTTGCAGCATGTTTGTGGAGGGTTTGTTTTTATGTTGTTCAATCTTCGGTATAAGTGATCTGTTGCCCAAAAATTAAAACCCCGGGGGTGGAAAGTCCGGGTAAGGCGGATTTCGGGCCCCCGCGGGCGGAAGGTTAAACACGCGGTGGGTATCGAAGTGCAGGACACTGGATAGCAGACACTGGTGACGGAAAAACAGAGGGTGAGCTGAAACGTTTACACAGCCCCAGGGAGATAATGAGAGGCAGGACCCAGTATCACAGGTTTTTTGCGGTTGGAGCGACAGGGATTCAGCAGGTAAAATGTCAGGAACAGAGATAACAGGTGCGCGGGCAGGCAGGGTTAAGAGAAATTGCAGAACCTAAGAGACAGAGGGCTAGTACAGGGAAACACCACGAATGACCCAGAGTACAGGGAGGAAGTTACTTATGAATACAAAGGTCACAGGGCTGGACACAGGAAGGCCGTCCCTTTAAATATGAGAAGGCTGGCGCGCGTGCCGCCCTATGAGATGCGCACACACGCTGGGGAAGCCACAGAAAAAGGGACCGGGCGGAAAAGGGGCCCAGGTGAGTAGCGCTGAGCAGAGGTGAGACAGGAGCAGGTACAGAGCAAAATGACACGCGCTGTAAGCCCCAACAGGGAGCCACCGGGGACCCAGAAAAGGGGGCACGGACACGACCGCGGTCCAAGCACGGGCACGGGTGACCCGTGACAGTACTCCCCCTCCGGGTAGCCGGTACCCCATAACAGCCAGAGGTAACCACCTCCTCCTCCGTATCCCAGGGACTGTCTTCAGAGGAGGCGTCCAGAGAGTCCCGGATTACTTCTTGAACCTGGGGGGCAGAAGCAGAAACAGTAGGCAGGGGGAGAGGTGGGTGGGAAACAGAGGTGTATTTACAGACCAGGAGCTCTTCTTGCTCTTGAGGTTCCTCTTGAGGTAGAACAGCAGAAACGGGCAGAGAAACGGGTGGGAGGGACTGCACAGGATGGGCAGGCTTGAGGCAACGTGAGTGGCAGAGCTCGCCCCACTGGAGAACTTCACCCGTTTTCCAATCTAAGGACGGACTGTAATGCTGGAACCATGGAAGGCCAAGCAGGACTGAAGCAGAAGCATTAGGCAAAACGTAGAACGAGATGTCCTCTTGGTGGGAGCTTCCAATTTGCAGAGAGAGAGGCTTCATGCGGAACTGGACTGGCTCCTTCAGGGTCTCCCCGTTGATAGACGAGAAACGTATTGTTTTTTCTAGACGGGAGACAGGCAGACTGAAATTCTCCAGTAACGATGGGTGGATGAAATTTTCAGAAGAGCCGGAACTTGAATTTTAGTACCGGAATCATAACAGAGAGTGACCGGGGTGGTCAGACGAGGAGCAGAGGCATCTTTATTCAGAGATACTTCACCCACAAGACCATGGCACTGGGGTTTTCCGGGCGCAGCAGGGCGGACTGGGCAGTTTTCAGATAGTGTTGGGATTGCCACGTATGGGACACAGGTCCAGACTGCGCCGGCGAGTGCGTTCATCCAGGCTTAGATGATCATGATTCACCTCCATAGGAACATTTTGAGGGAACGCAGGTGCCCGGTGAAGTAGACGGGGGGTGCGGGTACAAGTCGAGGCGAAGGCTTGCGAGGACGGAAGGGCATAGGCTGCTGGCGAAACTCTAGCTCTCTTTCAGCAAAACGTATGTCGATTTTGGTAGTTAGAGCAATGAGGTCGTCCAGGTTACTTGGTAGGTCACGACCAGCCAGTACATCCTTGATATGCCCAGCAAGGCCCCCCCCAGAAGGCTGTAACAAGGGCCTCGTTGTTCCAAGCAAGTTCAGAAGCCAGGGTACGAAACTGGAAGGCATTTCTGGCCCACAGTAGATTACTTGACGGGAAAGTAGCAAAAGCAGATGCCGCAAAGGTATTGCGCCCAGTTGTTCAAAAATTTTTTCGGAAGGCGCACAGAAACTCTTGGATGTCCCCGTTAGCGGATCCCCTCTCTCCCAGAGGGGTGAGGCCCAGGCCCAAAGGTTCACCTGAGAGCAGGTGATGAAACGCCACTTGGCTTATCGGACGGGAACTGGTGTGCCAGGACCTTGAAGTGTATGGTACACTGGTTGATGAATCCGCGACACGAACAGGGGTCTCCAAAGTAGCGGGCAGGCAGAGGCAGGTGCAGGCTGGGACTGGACATGGCAGCAGGAGGCGGAACCACAGCAGGTGGCGGAGCTGGCATGGTGCCAGTGTAGACGCAACTTCATCCAGACGTGCGGTAATTGTCTGTAGCTTCTGGAAGAGTTGCTCCAGGTGCGTGCCATGACGGTTGATTACAGCTACTAGGTCAGGCAGGGTCACTCCGGCGGGATCCATTTAATATGGTCAGTTTGTACTGTCACGATTCCCAACCAGTATGGCTGGAAACGTCTGGGTATGGCGGATCCTCAGGGCCCACCGCGGTGGGTAGCCGAAGTGCAGGACACTGGATAGCAGACACTAGTGACGGTTAAACAGATGGTGTAGCTGTAAACGTATACACAGTCCAAGGGAGATAACAGAGTAGGCAGGATGCCAGGTATCAGCAGGTTTTAGCTGGCTTGTGAAGCGACAGGAGTTCAGCAGGTAATATGTCAGGAACCAGCAGATAAACAGGTGCGTTGGACAGCTCAGGGTTAATGCAAAAGTTCAGCAGAACCTACAGCAGACAGAGGTCTAGCTCACAGGAGAAACACCAACTAAGGGTGCTTTCACACGGTGCATTTTTGGTGCGTTTTTTGGATGCATTTTTTGTGCAACAATGTATATCATTAATTGCTGTGCCTTCCTGCACAAAAAACGCATCCAAAAAAGCGCACCAAAACCAAACCAAAACCGCACCATGTGAAAGCACCAGAGTACAGGGAGGAAGTTCCTTATGAATACAAAGGTCACAGGTCACAGGGCTGGACACAGGAAGGCCGTCTCTTTGAATATCAGAAGGCTGGCGCGCGCGCGCCCTATGAGGTGCGCACACACGCTGGGGAAGCCACAGAGGATGGATATGCGCGGAAGCGTGGCCAGGTGAGTAGTGCTGAGCAGCAGGGGACACAGGGGCAGGTACAGAGCATAATGACACCGCCGCTGTAAGCCCCACACAGGGAGCCACAGCGGACCCAGAAACAGGGGCACGGACACAACCGCGGTCCAAGGCAAGGGCCGCGGCGAGATCCGTGACATCTGTTATTTCTATTCTACAGGTTGGTATGATTCCAGCAATATCAAAAATGTAGCGTTTTGTTATGTTTTAATACTTTTAAAAAACATTCTCTACTCTTAAATTTGCACTGTAGTTCCATTTTCTGTAACCAATAACTTTTTTGTTTTTCCACCTATGAACCTGAGTGAAGGTTCATTTTTTGCGGGCTGAAGTGTAGTTCTTACTGGTACCATTTTAGAGTACATGCAACTTTTTGAACACTATTTACTCCATTTTCTAGGGGACAGGAAATGACTAAAAAAAACGTGATTTTGGTGTCTGGAATTTTTTTTCTTGTATGGTGTTGAGTGTATGGATAAACGATAGCAAAAAGACAAAAATGGACCCATTCACCCATTGTGTAGCAAAAAGGATAATACATAATATCAAAACGATGTCCAGCATTCCGGTGCTTAAAAAGTTATTTAAAAACTAATGAAAGAAATTTACGCTTCTGGGGCCCCAACCACAAAAAAGGCCCTTGCTTTGATTAAGTGATTTATTCTTTGAATTTTATAAATGTATATTTATAAATTTTTTGTATGAGCTGGTGCAAAACACAGATTGGGAATTTTTTATGGGCAACTAGTGGTTATTGGTTTCTTTTTGGCACTTGCACTTAATATTTATTTAATATCGTGATTTAGTCTTTGCACTTTATATACCGGTATATTTTTATTTATTTTATGCACTGATATATATATAAAATAAAATATAATATAAAAAAATATATAACCACCGGCCATTTTATTAGGAAACACCATGCAATAAGGGTTTTGGACCCCCTTTTGCCTTCAGAACGCCTAAATCTTCGTGGCATGACCCAAGGTGTTGAACGATGCTCAAGGGTCCCAAAGGGGGCCCAAAGAGTCCCAAGAAATACCCCACACCATGCACCACCACCACCGCCTGAACCTTGTAAAAGGCAAAAATGGATCCTGCTTTCATTTTTTGACGAAAAATTTCTGACCCAACCATCCGAATGCGAGCAGAAATCGAGACTCAAAAACCAGGCAACTTTTTTCCAGTCTTCTACTGCCCAATTTCGAGAGCTTGGGAAAATTTGGGACCTCTTTTTCCCTGTTCTTAGCTGAAAGGAGTGGCCCCCGGGTGTGGTCTTCGCTGCTGACCCATCTGCCTAAAATTTCGCCGTACTGTGCTTCAGAGATCTTTCGCCTACCTTGGTTGTAACGGTGGCATTTGGTCACTTTTGCCTTTCTATCACTCGAACCAGCTGCCCATTCCCTTTACCTCGGCACAAAAAGGCATTTCGCCACGGACTCCCCTCACGGGATGTTTTTTTTTTTTGGGGCCCATTCTCTGAAACCCTAGAATGGTGTGCGTGAAAATCCCGGGAGATCAGCAGTTTCTGAAATACTAGACCAGCCCTTCTGGCACCACAACCATCCCGTTCAAAGGCATCAAACACCTTTACCCCAAAATGAGCTCGGTTTGAACTGCGGGAGTTTGGGCTTGCCCATGTCTACAGCCAAAATGCACTGGTGCCGCCATGTGATGGTATTGAAATTAAGTGTTAACGGCAGTTTGGACGGGTGTACCAAAAAAGGGGTGCCCGGAGTGTTATTATTATAAAATTAAAAATATAATATATATACACACAACGCACAGTAATCCAAAGTTTACATACACTATTAAAAAGACATTATTTATGTTTTCCTCACATTTTACAGAAATCAGAATAAACCTTACCTTTTTGGGGTCAATTAGAACCCAATTATTTATTTTTGCCAAACCAGAATAATGAGAGAATTTTTAAGGGATTTTTTTACTTTCTGAAAGTCAAAGTTTTTCATACATTTCATTAGTATTTGGTAAATTGCCCCTTTTAAAATGTATGACTTGGGGTCAAAAGTTTTGGGAAACCTTCCACAAGCTTCTCGCAATATTTGGTGGAATTTTGGCTCATTCCCCTACAAAAGGATATACCTGTTTGTAGGTCACCTTCTCCCCACCTGCCCTTTTTACTTTTTTCCCTAATTTTCAATAGTATTAAGCTCAGGGCTTTGTGATGGCCACTCCAAAACATTGACTTAGTTATCCCTAGGCCACTTTGTAACCAGTTTGGCAGTATGCTTCGGGTCATTGTCCATTTGGAAGACCCATTTCCGCCCAAGTTTTAACTTCCTGGCTGATATCTTGAGATGCTGCTTCAGTAATGCCACATAATCTTCTTTCCTCATGATGCCATCTATTTTGTGAAGTGCACCAGTCTCCCCTGCAGCAAAACAATCCCACAACATGATACTGCCACCCACATGTTTCACAGTTGGGATGGTGTTCTTAGGCTTCCAAGTTTCTACCTTTTTCCTCCAAACATAATGATGGTCATTATGGCCAAGTAGTTCAATTTTAGGTTCGTCAAACCACAGGACATGTCTCCAAAAATGGAGGTCTTTGTTCCTGTTTGTGTATTTGCAAACATTAATCTGGTTTTTATATGTTTCTTGTGGAGTAATGGCTTCTTCCTGGCAGAGTGGCCTTTCAGCCCATGTTAATAAAATACTCATTTCACTGTGGATAATGACACAATCTTTCTAGCTTCCACCAGCATCTTCACAAGGCCTTTTGCTTTTGTTCTTGGATTGATATTCACATGTTGGACCAAAGCACATTCATCTCTGAGACACAGAACCTTTCTCCTTTTTGAGCGGTATGATGGCTGAACATTCCCATCTTGTTTGTACTTGTGTATAATTATTTGTACATATAAACAAGACACCTTCAGGTATATGGAAATTGCATCTAAGCATGATCCAGACCTGTGCAAATCCACAATTCTCTTCCTGATATCTTGGCTGATTTCTTTAGACTTTCCCATGATGTTACATCCATAGGTGTATCTCTAATTAACTCAGATGTTGACAATAAACCAGAAGCTTCCAAAGACATGACATCATCATATGGGCTGTCCCAAATTGCTTAAAGGCATAGTGATCCTAGTCTATGTAAATTTTTGACTTTGCCGAATGTAATAAAAATGCCTTAAAAAAATTATTTTTCTGGCAAAAAAAAAAAAAAAAAAATAAAAATTTTTTATTAAATATATAAAAATATATAATAAAATAAAAATATAATAATCATTAGGTTGTGCACTGAACTCGACGTGGTGGGGGATTGTTTTTGCTAAATTTGCCCTTTTTTTAAACCCATGTAAGTCCTGGCCACCGTGCTAAGCTAGTTTCGGGGGTGTGAAACTCAGACAGTTCTTGCCTGATTGCCCGTTGAACTTCAGTCCCCAGTATAAAGGTATGTAGCAATAACCAAAATTTAACACGCCTGCGGCCCATTCACACCCAAAGCCTTGTAACACTGACACTGTAGAGGGAAAATAGACAAATTGGGCACAAGTTGTCCATTTTCACTTATTGGTGTACTCACCTTTGTTGCCAGCAGTTTAGACATTGATGGCTCTGTGTTGAGTTATTTTGAGCACTATATTTACATTTTGCCGTAGGCAAAATTTAAAACTCTGTCGTTCCTATCGTTAAAAACTAAAAGTAACTTTTTAAATTAACCTAACTTCTTAACACTATTTAAAAAACCCATCTCCCCCTCATTTTAAACCCTTTTTTCTTTTGAAAGAGGGGAAAAACTCCCTTTTTTTTATCAATCTGGTGGGCACCACCTATTAAAAAGGAGAGCCTTATATCTATGCAAAAAAACTAACTCCAAAGGGATCCAAACCACCACCTGGGAGTCGTCCCCCCAAACTCATGGGCACGAACAAATAAGGCCCCCCTTTTGACACCGCTGCAGCAGGTGACCTTGTAGACAAAAGGGGAAAATCACAATTTAAAACGTCACTGACCTCCCCCAATGTTTCGCCAGCTATCCGGCTTCACAAGGCTTGAGGCCAATACATGTGGTCTGAGCCCCCCCTTTTTTATGTGTTATTTTGAGTGCACCCAAATTGACACGTTTTAAAAAAGCTGTACACTGACTACTTTACATTGTTTCAATGTAAATTGTGTCATTTTTCGGTTTTTCCCTGAATAAAATAATAAAATTTACAAAAAAAGGGGGTTTACCCCTTTCGTGAGATATGTAAGTATGCAAAAAAAATAACTTTTGATCAATATTTAGTTTATCAACAATATTTACCCGTTTTTCCGAATATCTGTTCAAACATTTTTCATTTTTAATATTTATTTAAAATTTAAAAAAAATGTATTTTATTTTTTGTTCTCTCATTTTCTTTACTTGGTCTTGTATAGTTTTTTTTGTAAGGAATAGAAATATATATTTTTAAAAATTAAATATATAAAATTATATAATATATAAATATAATAAAAATATATAGCTCGTAGAGGCAGCAACGCATTTTTGGACCTTGGGGAATAAATCACTGTTTTTGTTGTTAAAAAACTTAATTACCGTGAGTGCTGCAATTCTTTCTACCAAGTATATATGTATATATTGTGTATTGGTGCGTATATGAGGCCCTATTTATATTTTTGGAAGAGATATTCTTTAGGTTTTTTGTCCTTAGGACTTTAAACCCGGCATTTAGCACAGGGTTTTCATATTTTTTTCCCATAATTTTTTGTCTAAACCCTTGGTTTACTGAACTGCCACTACCTAAACTGTATAATAGTATTGGACTATTGTAACTTTAGTTTTAACTCATTTCTGAGCGTAGGTACAAAATAAGTAGAGAACATAACTCAAGAGGTAGAAGAACAGATGGAATTGAAGCTCTCGAGCAAGCAGTATGGAATATTGTTGATAGGTAAGTTCTTTCAATGTGGGAATGATGTGGATGAACCCATTAGTCTTTATAAACACACTCATTGTGTGTAAGAATACCAGTGCATCTCAAAAAATTAAACTATTACAGAAAAAATAATTGATATCAATAATTTACCTCAAATAGAGAAAACCACATATTGTATAGACTCATAATAGTATAAATTACAAGCTTTAATATAATACATTTGTGAGCCCTATAACAAATAAAAAGATATTCCTGGGGAACCCCTTTAACTTTCAATGATATACTAAGTTTTTGAGATGCACTAGTAGTTCTAACATTATTTTTATATAGCACAACCTAAGGTTTCTAGAACATCTCCACATATTCTACTGTTAAAATCTTTTACGGATATTCCCTAAAAGCACAGTATGTAGACCTTGTTTATTATTAATGACATTAAACACCAGTGTCAGTCCACGGCTTCCTCCAGGTTGGAAGGGAGCATCTAAAAGGTTGAATTTTTAACAATAGACTTTTTAGAGAAGGTCAGAGAACATTCTTACAGTTTTTACAAGGTTAATTTATTGTCTAAAATATTCCAAAGTTGACAGATAACATGGAGCAGTGAGGGTCAGTGATAAATCTGCAATAGCACTAAGTATAGAACTGACCCAGGTTTTCCTTGAATTCATAATCTGAGATATATTATTTTTACACACAACAGCATACTACCCAACAGAAGGGGAAAATGATATAAATTGCAAAATACCTAAATGTTACTTTGTATTATTTTTATTTTGAAAGGCTGAGCACATGCTCTCTTCGTCACTCAAGTGCATTAAAAATTGCAACTGTGTGACATAAACAATGTACAAAGATACATTCTATTCTAGGCCCACTCTGACAATAGAAGAGCCCTCTCTAAACGTTGTTTCCATCCCCTATGGGCAGAGCCATTTTAACAGCATCGTGGGCCCCTGGGCAGAGCTGTGCACTTGGCCCCCCAACCAACACAACCACTCACAGGAACAAATATATACATTATCTATAAGAAACTTATAACCTACAACAAAGTCATATAGAGACCACATAGTGGTCAGACACCAGCTCACGACTGACGTCCAGGGACTCACAAGAGACATCCTATCTGATCATTTGTTCTCTAAATCGTTCTTTTTCCCTTTTCTTCTCCATTCAGTCTAGACCCCCATGACGAATTCTCCCGACCATAACTCGTCCTTGCAGAATTAATCACACAAACATCTTAGACTTTCACTTTTTCACTTTTTCATCACTTCCCTACCAATTCCTACCATTGTTATGTGTTCCCTCCATCAAGTATGTAGGTAGCAATGTTGCTCTCCATTAAGTAAGTAGGTAGTAATGTTGCCCACCATTAAGTAGGTAGGTATACAGCTCTTTGTAGGTAGATATGCTGCCCCCCTGTAGTTAGATTTACTTCCCCTGTAGGAAGATATACAGCTCCCTATAGCTACAAGTAGTTATACTCTCCCCTGTATATATAGCCCCCTGTAGGTAGATATATATATATATCCTGTAGATACGCCCCTGTAGGTAAAATGCTCCCTGTAGATAAACCCCTGTAGGTGAAATGCCCCCTGTAGATAGGCCCCTGTAGGTAAAATCCCCCTGTAGGTGATAAGCCCCATTTAGGTTATAGGTCCAGTAGGTGATAGGCCCCTCTAAATTATAGCCCCCAGTAGGTTATAGCCCCCTGTAGTTAATATGCGGCCCCCTCTGGAAAAAAATATTAAAAAACCTTACTCAGATATCCGCACTCCCTGCCGGGGACCTCGCTCCAGGAGCTGGTTTCTGGCAAGAGCGGCATGATGTCATCAGGCTGCCTTTGCCGGGACTTCGCTCCTGGGATTTCCTAGGCTGGAAGCCGACGGGTTTTCGGCCTAGAAGATACAACGGTGCAGGAGGCGATGACATCGCCTGCTGCACAGCTTGAAGGCGGGTCTGGGCCTGCACACACCTATGTGCTGCCCAGACCTGCCGCTGAGTCATGCTACTGGGCTGGATGGGTGGCTGCCCTAACAGCTCCCTGTGCTACCGACCGGTATTTGTCCCTTGCCGTGGGGACACCCTAACTACCTAAAGCAAAAAAATATTAATACTTCTGTAGCGGTATAAAATTCTAGATCCAGCTTTGGGAGCAGAAATTAAGTTTTCATTTAGGTCAGATTGGTTCTTGCCTTAATTGTGACTTAACTAATAATTCAACTTTTTATTAGTAATGAATGCAGAATTCCAACAGCTTCACTTAAATTCTTCAATAAA
This sequence comes from Phyllomedusa bahiana, assembly GCA_025379985.1. NCBI lineage: Eukaryota > Metazoa > Chordata > Amphibia > Anura > Hylidae > Phyllomedusa > Phyllomedusa bahiana. The sequence continues at coordinate 68,868 of JAODAL010009057.1, forward strand.
CTAAGGGGGACATGTATGAAAACTGTCTAGGTCTAAGACATTCATTATTACCCACAAGAAGCAATCAGAGCTCCCTTTTCATTTCATATAATTCTCTGAAAAAAATGAAAGAGGAGCTCTGATTGGTTGCTATGGGCAACAAAGAAAGTCTTAGACCTAGACAGTTTTCATACATGTCCCTCTAAGTTAAAATAACTTTTCATCAACTTTTCATTAATCAATAGAGTAAGTGAATATACTTTAAGAAACCTTGTAAAGTGACTTATCAGAGAAAATTGCTCTTTCTCGCTTTATCCGGTTCCTTTCTACATTCTCTGAATTGTAATCATTCACCCTACAAAAAAACAAACAAAAAAAAGCTGAACTGCTAAAATTCAACAATTAAGATTGTGCTTTGTGTATGGGAGACATCATAGCAGCTGACCTCCACCATCTAGCTTAGAGACAACTGAAAAATTAAAATGTGTCACAAGTCTCCTCAAAGCCCACATGCCGGACCATGGGGTCACATGTACCTCTCCCCTCTCCTGCTCCGCTGCGGTTCTCTGCTGTGTGCTGGCATGCACATGCACCCGTTCCCTAAGGCACGCACCAGCTCTGTGAAATTTAAAGGGTCAGCGCTGACCCTATATCTGGTTTCCCCTTCCATGTTGCCCTTGCCAGTCTGTTGGTGTGCTTTAGTGTAGAGTTGTGTTATTGCTAGTGTTCTTCTGTTGCTTGACTCCTTGCTTGGACTCTGATCTCATTTACCTGCCGCCTGCCCTGACCTATTTGCCTGGACCTGACTATGCCTCTGCATGACCCCATTGTACCACTCTACACCCCAGCCGTTACCGCAAGTGGTAGAGACCTGAGAGTTCCCCACAGCCTTGTGGCGGGTATTGGTGAAAACTGGGGGGGCTCCTTAGGCTCCACTACCTGGCGTGGCTAATATCATCTTCTCGCGGTGACCCAGAGGATCCGATACCTGACATTTGTGACAAAATGAAAAATAGATATGGAGCCTGCAAGCAAATAACTTTCCATAAACAATTAATAAAATGGCCAAAGATAGTGCTAATGATTATGCACATAGACATGACAGTGTACCTGAAAGTACAGGTACATTTTAACTGAAGTACATGTAAGGCAATCTTTTTTTTCTTTGATAAATCCTATTTGATCTTAGGTTGCAGACAATTTTAAGAGAAAATAACATCTTACCATCCACTTACTAGATAAAGAGGTTTTCCCACCATGCAATTTCACAGCCACAGCCAGCTTTAGAATCATACTTGCTGGTCAGGCTGTGGGTGGGTCTATAGCAGTGATTGACATATCAACTCTGTTTTTACTAGTTATTCCTAAACTAGTTATTTATACTAGTTATTTACTAGTTATTTATAAAGTGTATTACACCAGACAGCAGAGCTCTAACTTACTCAGGTAAATGAGAAGCTTTCAAAGTCTGTTACTAGAGATAAGACTCTGCAGGAAGTGACTTACCATGGTCAGCAGCTTAGAGCAATGAGAAATAAGGATGTGTTCCCACAGCAGAGACAAATACTTGTCGGATTATCCCCTTCGCACTGACATGTTCATATTCAGCCCAAAAACCGGGCAGAAGAATGAACGTTCAATGTTTTTCGGACTGCCGGCAGTCTAAAAAACCATCCGGCAGAAAATCCCCACTGCACAGATTTTCCATAGAAGTCTGTTCTAGGGTTTGACAGACGGTTCACAGATTGTTTACAAAACCGAAAATCATCTGAGTAGATCAAATCTTCTTTATCTCCTAACCAAAGAAAAATCCACAAACCAATGTACTGTATTTTGAAAAAATCTTCAATTATCTGTTCCTACATGTTAAACGCTAATCATTGTAGTGAGAAAACCCCTTGAAGAGGAAATCTGATAAGAAAATGACCATTAGTTTTTATGTTAAACATTTTTTTATTTTTTACATTTTTCAGACCACTAGTGAAAAAAATCCTGCAGTTTTTGTTTTAGTCACTAATCCTAATAATACAGCTCACCTCCTTCTCTTTCTGCACAGTCACAAAGGATACATAAAACACTCTCCCACTAGTCCATGAATTATCTCCGGACGTTGTTTTGTTGTTTTGTTTGCTGTTTTCTGTGGTCCATGTGGCTGCTATAAAGAAGACTTCTAAATACTGTTAGAAGTAGCTCTGGCAAGATGGCTGTCCCATTATAATACACAAAAACAGAAATAAAAAATCTAGAATTAACCCCTTAAGACCCAGCCAGTTTTTGCCTTCCTGACAGAACCTTATTTTTGAAATCTGATATGTGGTACTTTTTTAACGCTTTTACCTATCCAGAGGCTGTTTACTCGTGACATATAAAATTTTGACCTGACGGGTGTTTCATCAAATTAATTCCCAAACATTATTGTACACTAAAAAGGCGAAAATTACAAACTGACATTTTTGCGTATTTACGCCATCTAATTGCACAATAACAGTGGCACACCTTGCACAAAATTGAAAAATTAGATTTCTAATTTTTCTATCAGGTCTCCCCATTCCAGGTACACCCCATATGTCACCCTAAGATTTGTCTGGCCCCTGCTACAAGCCATAGAGGAGACAAAGCGACCTTCTGTTGGGCACAGCATGTCCTGACTGTGATGTGAACTAAAATTAGGAAACACCCTAATGTCTCCTCATTTTAGAAAGTACGCCCCTCAAAGAACATTTTAAGGGATGTCATTAAAATTTAAAGGCATTTTTCCAGACACGCCATGTTACTGCACAATAAAATCTATGAACGGTTTGGTGCTTCAGGGGACAGTGCAAATAAAAAAAGCATAAAAGAATGCTAAAACTAGTAATGCATAGATGTGTGATACAGTTTGAAGCATTCTATTATGCAGATGCCAGGCTTATAAGGGCAGGTTTCACACTGATAAGTTTTGTCTTTTATGATCCCCCTATGGTAGCACACTCTGAACTTTTTTTTGTGCCCTACCCTTTTTACCAGTGGAGGGCATTTCATTAGGGAAATGCTGCCCGGGTACAGGGGACATCAGAACCAGACTAGCTGGAACTCTCTCCCTGGCTCCCAAAAACAAGCACCTTTATTACCTTTTCTTGGAAGGTAATAAACATCCCTGCGTGGCCTTTACAACTGAAAATAATAAAAGTGTTGTGCAATGCCAACTACACAATGTGCATGGCCAGCTTTTTATACCCCACTTTGGTCTTACGTGTGGCACTGTATGGCCTCAACACCTGGTCCGACAGCTCTACCCCTCCTATGTACCTATTGTAATCCATAATACAGTCGGGTTTGTGGGCGACTGTACTGGTATCTCGTACATGGGCATGGGTAGTGATAGGTTCGTGACATGTGGGCAATATAAGGGCGTCCCTCTTGTCCTTATATTTGACCAGCAGTAGGTCATTGCTGGACTGAGACCTGCTTTCCCCTGTTGGGAGCAATTGCGCAACAAAGGGTTTAGGGAGTCCCCCCTGATCCTTGCGCAGTGTGCCGCAGGCTGCTGTACATCGGCAGGCAAGGGACTTAAAAAGTGGAAAGCTGGTGTAAAAGTTATCCACATACAGGTGGTAACCTTTATCCAGCAGCGGGTGCACCAAATCCCACATTATCTTTCCGCTTATTTTCAGGGAATGGGGGCATTCTGGCGGTACAATTTGGCTGTCTTTCCCTTCGTAAATCCTGTGGGTGTACCCGGAGGTACTCTCACACAGCTTGTAGAGTTTAACCCCGTAACACGCTCCTTTACTGGGCAGGTATTGGCAAAATGTAAGCCTGCCCTTGAAATGTATGAGGGACTGGTCCACACAAATACATTTATCTGGGGTATAGACTGCTGCAAATTTGGCGCTGAAAAGGGTGATAACAGGCTGAACTTTATACAAGCGGTCAAAGGTGGGGTAATCACGGGGCGGGCACAAAGCATTATTGGCGTAATGCAACAATTTTCGGATTTGCTCGAAGCACTTCCAGGTCATTGCGTGGTGGTAAAATGGACTACTATTAAAAATATCAGTACTCCAATACTGCCGGACCTCGGGCTTCTTCACTCTGCCTATATACAGAGTATGGCCCCAAAATACCATCATCTCTGCAGCGTCCACGGAGATCCACCTGTAGAATGATGACATGGGGTTTAGGGCCAAAAACTGCTGACACCATGACATCTACCAGATCCTTAGAGGAAAATTCAGTGAGGCCTGTAGTTTCTATACATACTTCGGCGGTGGCCACAAAGTCAGGGATTTGTGGCTGGTAATCATCTGGGACAGGATTCCATATGGGGTCACTAGCTTGGGGTGTCGCCTCTTCTGACCTATGGGAGCATCTAAGAGAGGGACCCTCATCAACGGAGGAGGATAAGAACAAGACGAACACAATGAATTCCTCATCCGGATCACTGGTGGAATCGCTATCCGGGGCCAGGAGAGCGTACGTCTCCGCGCAGTAGCATTTATGGGAAGATTGGGAAATTTTACTTTTATTTATAATGGGTGTGTAAAATGTTGGTGCTTTAACAGGTGTCTTGTATGTGGGGGCGTGTAAAATTTAGGTGCTTTACCTCGATAGGCGCATTATATACACTAGCAATGATACGCCTCCATTGCACAATGCGCCTTTATAGGCACATTAAGTTTACTATGCAAGGTATACCACACACCAAATTTTAGAAAGGATCATACTTTAAGGCACACTTAACACTGATCAAATGCGCCTGAAAACTGCTGCGGCGATGCCAATTTTCGGAATGTCGCCCCAAAGTCATTCTTCATGCCTGAAATTATTTTCTTGGCCGTTAAATGGCATAAAATTAAATGGGGATAATCCATAGGCTTTTTCCCACTCAGATAGATATTTAGGGTCACATATATGAAACGGTTTTGGTCTAAAACTCACTTTTTTCCCCATAGAAACCTATGGGCAAAAAAGTGAGTTTTAGACCAAAACCGTTTCATACATGTGGCTCTTGGTGTTGTAGCCATATGCAAAAATGTAAGCCTTTCCTATATTTGAAGGCTCTTGGAAAACCAAGATAATAAAATCTCTTCATTCTGTGAACCTTCACTTCTATAAAAGTCTTATTTCTCTACTAAAATCAAGCTAAGGGACAGGGTGTGAAAATATTGGCCTTAGTTTTTTGACTGGTGAGCTTCTGATAAAAGGTTTGGAGAACGTTATTATTGATAGATGTCCCATTAGAGGAGTTTTAGCACAACGCTCTTTGCACCATGGCTGTAAATGTTGTGATAGTCTGCAGTATATCTTAAAGGGGTTGTCCATTTAAAAAAATTACACTGCATCTGGCGATCTGGTCCTTTTGACATCCGGGTTCTCATCACGACATACTGGAGAGGCTCGTGCTCCATTGTAAGTAAATGGAGCGTGGGCCTCTCTTCTGTGTCTGGACAAAAACCTAGTCAAGAGAAGCGGATTGCCAGAGGCTCTGAAGTATCAGGTTTTTGGTCTTTTGGACCACTCTGGCCCCAAAGGTCACACGTGACAAAACCTTGCAGGTGTTTTACAAAGCTTGAGCAACTACATAGATTCTCAGATAATAATTATGCTGGACATTGGGATATGCGCATAACATGTTGGAGGACATTTCCTAAACTGCAAGTCATTTATGAAAATGTGGTTATGTGCAACAGGAATTGTTTAGTTGCAGAATGATGCGATATTTGTTGAAATTCAGAAGTTAAAGAACATATTCCTCACAAAGAATAATAAGGCTAACGAGTATTTACTGTTAAAAACAGTATTTATGTTTTGCTTGAGTTCTCAGACATTACCTGTTAGTAAGTTGTACCTCTCTCAAGCTGTTAACAGTGCTGTTTAGTCACAGCGGGGGCAGAATTTCCTGTTTCAAGTCCTAATTGCATCATTTATAATGTGGCACAAAGACATGTCACTTGCACTGTAACAAGTGTATATAAGATTGTAGCTAAGACATGGTGACACGAATGTGATTCCATAACCCAAGCCACAACAACTCAACAGAGCAACAGCAGCAGGTATCATAATGCTACCATTCATTGATGACATGGAGCCAGTATAAAACATGTCAGCATTTGCATAGGACATGAATACAACACTACTAGGTGCATAGTCAGCAATGGAGAAAATGATAAGTTAGACCAGCGGTCCCCAACCTTTTTTCCACCAGGGACCGGTTTTATATTAGACAATTTTTCCACGGCCTGGTGGGGGTGAAGTTATTAGGGGCGGAGTTATTAGGGGCGGGTTATTAGGGGCGGGGTTATGAACGGGGTTGGATGTTTAGAATCACACACAAAGAAAAAAAAACAATAAAGTGTATACTGTGTCATTTGTAGGTATAGTATGGGGTAACCAGTATTTTATAACAGCAGACTGATTGTCAGCTCTGTGAGTCAGTATTATATTAATGCTGATCCACAGAGCTGACAGTCAGTCTGCAGTAATATTGATCAGCATTATACATATATATATATATATAATATACATATGTAATCAGCTATATGCCCCCTGTAGTAATGATATATAAATACATGCCCCCTCCAGTAATGATAAATACATGCCCCCTCCAGCAATGATAGATAAATACATGCCCCCTCCAGCAATGATAGATAAATACATGCCCCCTCCAGTAATGATAGATAAATACATGCCCCCTCCAGTAATAGATAAATACATGCCCCCTCCAGTACTAAATACATCCATGCCCCCTCCAGTGATAGATAAATACATGCCCCCTCCAGTGATAGATAAATACATGCCCCCTCCAGTAATAGATAAATACATGCCCCCTCCAGTAATAAATACATGCATGCCCCCTCCAGTAATAAATACATGCATGCCCCCTCCAGTAATAAATACATGCATGCCCCCTCCAGTAATAAATACATGCATGCCCCCTCCAGTACTAAATACATGCCCCCTCCAGTAATAGATAAATACATGCCCCCTCCAGTACTAAATACATGCCCCCTCCAGTAATAGATAAATACATGCCCCCTCCAGTAATAGATAAATACATGCCCCCTCCAGTAATAGATAAATACATGCCCCCTCCAGTACTAAATACATGCCCCCTCCAGTAATAGATAAATACATGCCCCCTCCAGTACTAAATACATGCCCCCTCCAGTAATAGATAAATACATGCCCCCTCCAGTGATAAATACATGCCCCTCCAGAAATGATAGATAAATACCTGCCCCCTCCAGTAATAGAAAAATACATGCCTCCTCCAGTAATAAATGAATGCATGCCCCCTGCAGTACTAAATACATGCCCCCTCCAGTAATAGATAAATACATGCCCCCTCCAGTGATAAATACATGCCCCCCTCCAGTAATGATAGATAAATACATGCCCCCTCCAGTAATAGATAAATACATGCCCCCTCCAGTAATAAATACATGCATGCCCCCTCCAGTACTAAATACATGCCCCCTCCAGTAATGATAGATAAATACATGCCTCCTCCAGTAATAAATACATGCATGCCCCCTCCAGTACTAAATACATGCATTCCCCCTCCAGTAATGATAAATAAATGCATGCCCCCTCCAGTAATGATAAATACATACCCCCTTCAGTAATGATAGATAAATACATGCCCCCTCCAGTACTAAATACATGCCCCCTCCAGTAATAATAAATACATGCCCCCTCCAGTAATAATAAATACATGCCCCTTCAGTAATAATAAATACATGCCCCTCCAGTAATGATAGATAAATACATGCCCCTCCAGTAATAATAAATACATGCCCCCTCCAGTAATAATAAATACATGCCCCTTCAGTAATAATAAATACATGCCCCCTCTATTAATGATAAATATATGCCCCTCCAGTAATGATAGATAAATATATGCCCCTCCAGTAATGAAAGATAAATACATGCCCCCTCCAGTAATATGCCCCTCCAGTAATATGCCCCCTTAGTAACATGCCCCATAGTAATATGCCCCCATAGTAATATGCCCCCATAGTAATATGCCCCCCATAGTAATATGCCCCCCATAGTAATATGCCCCCCATAGTAATATGCCCCCATAGTAATATGGCCCTCCAGTAATATGCCCCCATGGTAATATGCCCCCATGGTAATATGGCCCTCCAGTAATATGCCCCCATGGTAATATGCCCCCATGGTAATATGCCCCCATAGTAATATGCCCCCATGGTAATATGCCCCCATAGTAATATGCCCCATAGTAATATGCCCCATAGTAATATGCCCCCATAGTAATATGCCCCCATAGTAATATGGCCCTCCAGTAATATGCCCCCATGGTAATATGCCCCCATGGTAATATGCCCCCCATGGTAATATGCCCCCCATGGTAATATGCCCCCCATAGTAATATGCCCCCATAGTAATATGCCCCCCATAGTAATATGCCCCCATAGTAATATGGCCCTCCAGTAATATGCCCCCATGGTAATATGCCCCTCCAGTAATATGCCTCCATGGTAATATGCCCCCCATAGTAATATGCCCCCCATAGTAATATGCCCCCATGGTAATATGCCCCTCCAGTAATATGCCTCCATAGTAATATGCCCCCATAGTAATATGCCCCCCATAGTAATATGCCCCATAGTAATATGCCCCTCCAGTAATATGCCCCATAGTAATATGCCCCATAGGAATATGCCCCATAGGAATATGCCCCCTATAGTAATATGCCCCCTATAGTAATATGCCCCCCATAGTAATATGCCCTATAGTAATATGCCCTATAGTAATATGCCCCATAGTAATATGCCCCCATAGTAATATGCCCCCAATATTAATATGCCCCATAGTAATATGCCCCCATAGTAATATTCCCTCCATAGTAATATGCCCCCCATAGTAATATGCCCCCCATAGTAATATGCCCCATAGTAATATGCCCTCCATAGTAATATGCCCCCATAGTATTATGCCCTTCATAGTAATATTCCCCATAGTAATATGCCCCCCATAGTAATATGCCCTCCATAGTAATATACCCCCATAGTAATATGCCCCCCATAGTAATATGCCCTCCATAGTAATATGCCCCCCATAGTAATATGCCCCCATAGTAATATGCCCCCATAGTAATATGCCCCCATAGTAATATGGCCCTCCAGTAATATGCCCCCATGGTAATATGCCCCCATGGTAATATGGCCCTCCAGTAATATGCCCCCATGGTAATATGCCCCCATGGTAATATGCCCCCATAGTAATATGCCCCCCATGGTAATATGCCCCCATAGTAATATGCCCCCCATAGTAATATGCCCCCATAGTAATATGGCCCTCCAGTAATATGCCCCATAGTAATATGCCCCCATGGTAATATGCCCCCATGGTAATATGCCCCCATGGTAATATGCCCCCATAGTTATATGCCCCCATAGTAATATGCCCCCATAGTAATATGCCCCTCCAGTAATATGCCCCCATGGTAATATGCCCCTCCAGTAATATGCCTCCATGGTAATATGCCCCCCATAGTAATATGCCCCCCATAGTAATATGCCCCCATAGTAATATGCCCCATAGTAATATGCCCCCATAGTAATATGCCCCATAGTAATATGCCCCTCCAGTAATATGCCCCTCCAGTAATATGCCCCTCCAGTAATATGCCCCCATGGTAATATGCCCCATAGTAATATGCCCCATAGTAATATGCCCCATAGTAATATGCCCCATAGTAATATGCCCCCCATAGTAATATGCCCCCCATAGTAATATGCCCCATAGTAATATGCCCCCCATAGTAATATGCCCCATAGTAATATGCCCCCATAGTAATATTCCCTCCATAGTAATATGCCCCCCATAGTAATAAGCCCCATAGTAATATGCCCCATAGTAATATGCCCTCCATAGTAATATGCCCCCATAGTATTATGCCCCCCATAGTAATATGCCCCATAGTAATATGCCCCCCAGAGTAATATGCCCCCCAGAGTAATATGCCCCCCAGAGTAATATGCCCCATAGTAATATTCCCCATAGTAATATTCCCCATAGTAATATACCCCATAGTAATATGCCCCCCATAGTAATATGCCCCATAGTAATATGCCCCCATAGTAATATGCCCCCATAGTAATATGCCCTCATAGTAATAAAAAAAAAAAAAAGAGAGAGAGAGAGCATTACTCACCATCTCCCGTTCCCTGCAGAGCTCCTCTTCCCAGCGTCCGACGAGACCCAGCGGCGCAGGGGGTGTGAGGTCACTGCTGCATCACACTCCCTGCGCCGCTCATCGTTGTAGATGCGGAGCTCAGTGAGCGCCACATCTACAGCCATAGGTAGAGCAGGGGCCGTAATTCACCGCTCCTGCATTCCCTATAGTGAAACAGCCGCACGATGTGTGCAGCTGCTATCTCTGCACCGCCGGATTAAAGCGGCCGTGCAGAGCAGATGCCGACCCCCCCGGACTAAAGTCACCGGGCGGCCGGCATCAGGTGTCGCCATGGCCGCGGACCGGCAGGGGATGCGCTACGGCCCGATGCCGGTCCGCGGACCGGCGGTTGGGGACCCTTGAGTTAGACAACCAAAACAATGCAATGTTCATTTTTACATACGAGTAGAGCAGTTCTCATGGTCATAGAGCAAGAACTGCTTCTAACATTAACAAGACACTGTTATGACCACCTTTATAAAAAAAAAAAAACACTGTATGGAGTATCTAGCCAACAAGCCTGTCATGCCAACTACCAGCCTATAGGGTGTTACAGATATCGGGTCCTTCGGCATGGAAGATCAAAGAGCTTATCCACTTTAGTTTTAATTATTATTATTAGCATACTTGAATTTATTTAAAATAAAAAAACATCGCCTTTTCCCTTTCCTCCGAACAGGGCAGTGGCCACAGCAGCATTTCCGCAGTGAGCTGTCCCAACAGCGAATTCAGGCAGTGGCATCTGAGTGGCTGCAGCGGTGACGCCCCCGTTTGGAGGAAATGGTAAACAGCAGACCAGCGGAGAGTGAAGACAGCACAGCACAGGAACAGAGGTAAATATACATATATATTTTTATTATTATATTAAATCTTCACCTGTATTCTAAAAATTCAGTTGATAAGTATTTTAAAATTACAGTAAGCCTTTTAGGTGATCATAAGGCCGATATTGAAAACAATAAATACAGATTCCAGAAGAGTGTAACTTTAGGGCAATATATGAAACAGACACCTCTACTGCCAAAAGGGACATAGTATATGTGTGAAAATGTGTGTAAACACTGCTTTGGCAACTGCACCAGGAACCTGCTCCATCAATTTTAAACTTTTTTTTAATACTGAAAAAAGTCTACTCTGTATATATATTCTATATATTTGCAGAGCTCTAACTGCGTTATGCTGTTGGTTGCTTTCTGTTTTGCTTACTTTATTTTTTTTACATAAAAAAACGAGTGAAGTGGCAGCAAGGATTCGTTATGAAATTCGCTAACTTTTATATTTGAGAGCTGTGAGTTAAGAGTCTTTTACCTGGACATTAATCAGAACATTCCATTACTAATCATCTGCCATTGTAAACCTGCCCCAGTTTACAAATTAGTAAACCCTAATTTTGTAGTCACTGACCTGAATTATTGGTCAGCAGCACGTCTCTCCATTTAAACAGGGGATGTGGTACCGATAGGATCCAGAAAATTTTGGAGAATAATATTCACATTAATGATCATTTCTCCCCATGTACAGTGGGTGCGGAAAGTATTCAGGCCCGTTTAAATTTTTCACTCTTTCTTTCATTGCAGCCATTTGGTAAGATCCAAAAAGTAAATTTTTTTGCTGATTAATGCACACTCTGCACACCTCATCTTGAAAGAAAAAGAACAGAAATGTAGATTTCTTTTGCAAATTTATTAAACAAGAAAAACTGAAATATCACATGGTCTTAAGTATTCAGACCCTTTGCTCAGTATTGAGTAGAAGCACCCTTTGGAGCTAGTACAGCCATGAGTCCTCTTGGGAATGATGGTGACAACCCCCTCCCCCCCTTTTGCTGAAAAGATAGCTTTGTGGACGAGATACATTGATGACGTTCTGATATTTTGGAATGGAACTCAAGAAGAATTCTCCACATTATTACAACATCTCAATGTGAACTCCCTAAACCTTAAATTTACATCTGAATTTGAACCAAAATCTCTACCATTCCTAGATGTTGAGATCATCAAAAATCATCTTGGTGATCTATCTACAACTATCTATCGGAAGCCCACCACCACCAATTCACTTTTAAGATGGGATAGTTTTCATCCAACCCCCCTAAAAAGAGGCATACCCCGGGGGCAATATCTCCGAGCTCGACGCAATTGTTCTACCATGGAAGAATTTAAAAAGGAGGCGAATAGGTTGAGAGAAAGATTTTTAATCAAGGGATATCCTGATTATATCCTCAAACAAGCCTATCAGTATGCCTTATCAAAAGACCGAAGCAAACTTCTTACATCCGCATCTCAGTCTAGGGACCAAAAAGACTCTATAATACGTTTAATAGGGACCTTTGACGATGGGGTTCCAGAAATTAAAAAATCTTTAAAACGACATTGGCATATACTAAAAATGGATCCTGATCTAAAAGATAGGATTGGTGATGTCCCTTCCATTTCCTTCCGAAGAGGCAAAAATCTTCGTGATTTTTTTTGGTCAGCAGCCATTATGTGAGACCAAGGAAGGAAATGTGGCTTAAGAAACCACAGGGTTCTTATAAATGCGGAGATTGCTACATTTGTACCATAATGGAAAAATCCTCAAATTTCTCAGACAGTGCAGTAAAAAAAAGCTTTCAGATCAGACACTTCATTAATAGAAAATCAATGTAACTCGTGTATCTGGTCACATGTATCTTCGGGAAAATGTATGTGGGCAAGACCATCAGACAATTGCGTCGTAGAATCGGAGAACATGTGGGTGATATACGCCACTGTCGTGACACGCCGATCTCTAGACATGTGCATAAGCAACATGATGGCAAAGCCAGCTGCTTGAAGTGGAAAGGGATTGAGTGTGTGATCCCATCCTCAAGACGGGGCAATCTGGATAGACAGCTCCTACCAAAGGAGTGCTGCTGGAATTACAATTTACAAACAGTTATGCCCAAGGGACTCAATGATCAGCTTGACTTTAGCAGTTTCAGAGAATAGCTACTGCCTCTACATTGATCGATGCATCCTATCTTCTCGTCTAGTGTTGGTAAACAATATCACTGAAATCTAATTTTCCCTTTATTTAGGTTAGCAACTGCCTTACAATGCCGCTTCTCTTCCATTTACCAACTTAGGAGTTAATTCTCTCCTTAGTTGCTAGTATATAGGAAGTTTCCGTCCGTCCGTTCGGTAGAATATGACCGTCGGCGCATGCGCGGTAGTTACGGACACTCCATGTACACATTCTGGTTGCTACGCACGCATCATGATGATGTCACGGCGAGCGCCTGAGCGCGTTTAAATAGCCGTGCTCGTGTGTAGAGCGGCGTCTCTTGCATTCATCCAGCTAACGCTGGCTAGCCCTGACAGGGTAGGAGACCTGCCTTACACGGATTTAGGGTGAGTTGATACATTTTCTTAATTGAATCTATAATTGGGTCTTTTGACTCTAGATTTAGATCTTTTGGTAATGTGGTTGTACTCACTTATCTTTGATAGATCCAAGCACCGCTGAGCTCAATAATTGTAAGTTATCTGACGTAACTGTCGTCTTTGAATTGCTCTCGGCGAGATATCAGGTAATGTAATTACCCTTAATTTTCACGCGGTTTTTCTGGTTGTGATCTGCGTTTTCAATTTTCCCAACCTTCCCCTGAAGCGATCCCTGGATGATCGAAAAATGTTGGGATAAGGTCACAGGGCCAAATAGGTCCAGTGTGTATAGGGTTAGGTTCCTGGCAGGCACGATCTTTTTAGGGCGATTGTTCTGTGTCTTTTGGCTTGATCAGGTAAAGTGTAGCTTCTTAAGGGCTGCATAGGGCGAGTGTATTCTACCACCTACCCTGGTTATTGGTCTTTAGATGGATATATCATATTATGCTTGAGCGTTTTTTCTTAGGAGATACCAGTATCTTAATGTATATTAATAACAGTTATATTTTATAGCCATTCTCTCCTCTTTAATGTATAGTATATGAACGTAGGTGGACAGCCATTTTCAAGTCTCTCCAGAGATGCTCAATTGGGTTTAGGTCAGGGCTCTGGCTGGGCCAGTCAAGAATGGTCACAGAGTTGTTCTGAAGCCACTGCTTTGTTATTTTAGCTGTGTGCTTAGTGTCATTGTCTTGTTGGAAGAAGAATCTTCAGCCCAGTCTGAGGTCCAGAGCACCCTGGAAGAGGTTTTTATCCAGGATATCTCTGTACTTGGCCACATTCATCTTTCCTTTAGTTGCAACCAGTCGTCCTGTCCCTGCAGCTGAAAAACACCCCCAAAGCATGATGCTGCCACCACCATGTTTCACTGTTGGGATTGTATTGGGCAGGTGATGAGCAGGGCCTGGTTTTCTTCACACATACCGCTTACAATTAACACCAAAAAGTTCAATCTTCATCTCATCAGACCAGAGAATTTTATTTGTCATACCCTGGAAGTCCTTCATGTGTTTTTTGGCAGGAGAGGCTTCTGTCGGCACACTCTGCCATAAAGCCCCAACTGGTGGAGGGCTGCAGTGATAGTTGACTTTGTGGAACTTTCTCCCATCTCCCTACTGTATCTTTGGAGGCTCAGCCACAGTGATCTTGGGGTTCTTCTTTACCTCTCTCACCAAGGCTCTTTTCCCACAATTGCTTAGTTTGGCTGGACGGCCAGGTAGAGGAAATTCTTTTGTAACCTTGGCCAGATCTGTGCCTTGCCACAATTATGTCTCTGAGCTCCTTAGGCAGTTTCTTAGACCTCATAATTCTCATGTGTTCTGACATGCACTGTGAGCTGTGAGGTCTTATATAGACAGGTGTGTGCCTTTCATAATCAAGTCCAATCAGTTTAATTAAACACAGCTGGACTCCAATGAAGGAGTAGAACCATCTCAAGGAGGATCAGAAGGAAATGGACAGCATGTGAGTTAAATATGAGTGTCACAGCAAAAGGTCTGAATACTTATGACCATGTAATATTCAAGTTTTTCTTGTTTAATAAATTTGCAAAAATATCTACATTTGCTGTTTATTTCTTTCAAGGTGGGGTGCTTAGTGTACATTAATGAGCCAAAAAATAACTTTTTGGATCTTACCAAATAGCTGCAATGAAACAAAGAGTGAAAAATTTAAAGGGGTCTGAATACTTTCCATACCCACTGCATAATGTATCAACCTGTATGAAATACCTTTTAACATGCGCCAAACAACATATTATCATGTTTAATGCTCATTTCCAGCAATAATATGGGCCCTTAATCATGCAACAAAAAATGTTATGCAACTGTAGAACTAACTGGTGAAACTTTTGTGCAAAGGCTAAGTTCATGAGTGTGAGTTGTTCAGAAGCCTGAGCTGGATTCTGAAATCTATATGGTGCTCCAAGACCAACAATACTGATAGCCTAGGACTTCTCGCAATTAACAGAATATCAACTGTTTTAGACACATTTCGGATTAATCTTATGTTCTGTTCTTACTGCATAATTTAAATTGTACGTTCTTGTCTCCTATCTTTGGAATAATTTCAGCATAGGAAAAGCATCCATCAAACTATACTTTCTACTGGTGATCTGTCTGGGCTGTCCAGAGCATATTCTTTGTGTGCAGCTCCCAACACCTTCTATCAGATTGGTCACAGTAGGCTAGATGGCGGGCAATTCATAGAAGAGAGGTACACTACTGAAAAGTAGCCTCTGAGAGCCTTTTAAAATGGTAGGAGGGTAAGCGTTTATATACCCTCTTGTGGCAAGACCGAGTGTCTAATTGGGCCATTCCTTTAATCATTTCCATATTGTATGTACCTGAGACATAACTGCACCTCGAGTTTTGCAGCAAACCAACATTTATGTCTTGGTGATTTTTGGGTTATTAATGAGTATAGATATATACTCAAAATTGTTGGTAGCCTTCCATTAAAGAAGGAAAAAGTCACAATGGTTCAGCTGAAAAATTTGAAAAAACAAACTAATGAAACTGGTCTGGACAAAAATGATGATACCTTTAACTTAATTTTTTGTTGCACAATCTTTTAAGGCAATCACTGCAAACAAATGATTTCTGTAACTCTCAGTTGAACATATGCACCTGTCTGCAGGTAGTTTGGCCAACATCTTGTGAACAAACTGCTTCAGCTGTCTCAGGGGTAAAGGTGCCTTCTCCAGACTGAATATTTCAGCCCCATCCACAGATATTAATAATAATAATAATATAATAATAATAATAATAATCTTTATTTATATAGCACCAACATATTCCGCAGCACTTTACAATATAGAGGGTATAAGCACAGACAACCCAGACATTACATTATAAAAAGCTACTTACAAATGAGACACTAGGTGTGACGGCCCTGCTCGCAAGAGCTTACAATCTATTAGAGTGTATGGGTGAAACAAAGGCTGACAAGTGCTTGGTTTACAATGGTCCAGCCATGTGACATAACTATGGGGTAGTATACATAAAAAGGTGGATGAACCTGTCATCCCAACCATACACCTATATAAAGATAAGTTCATGTGGGTGCCAAAGTTCAGGAAGTGATGAATGTGTGACAGAATTTGGGGGGTTAACAATTAGGGATCTTGGTAGGCTTGTCTAAGAAGGTGAGTTTTCAGAGCACCCTTAAAACTGCGAGGGTTGTGAGTATGCCTGATCACATGGGGTAACATGTTCCAGAGAACTGGTGCAATACGTGCAAAATCTTGGAGACGGGCATCGGAGGTTCGGATGAGTGAAGTGTGTAATCTTAGATCAGTAGCAGAGCGGAGAGACCGGGTAGGGTGATAGACAGAGATGAGGGAGGAGATGTATGGGGGTGCAGCACTGTGGAGAGCTTTATGGGTGAGAGTGATGAGTTTATGCTGTATTCTGTACTGAATAGGCAGCCAGTGCAGGCTGCTGCATTCAGGACAGATTGGAGAGGGGAGAGTTTACAGAGAGGGAGTTGCAGTAATCAAGACGAGAAAGAATAGGAGCAACAATAAGAGTATGGGTTGTTTCCATAGTGAGAAAAGGACGGATTCTGGAGATGTTCTTGAGGTGCAGGTGACAGGAGCGGGCAAGGGATTGGATATACGGGGTGAAGGACAGATCAGAATCTAGTATAACCCCAAGACAGCGGGCCTGCTGCCTAGGAGTTATGGTGGTGCCACACACTGAAACAGAAATAGCAGGGTGGGGTTGGTTAGTAGATGGTGAGATGACTAAAAGTTCAGTTTTAGTGAGATTTAGTTTAAGATAGAGAGAAGACATGATGTCAGAGACAGCGGACAGACAGTCACTGGTGTTTTTTAGCAGGGCAGGAGTGATGTCTCGGGAGGAGGTGTATAATTGGGTGTCATCAGCGTAGAGATGGTACTGAAAGCCAAATCTGCTGATTGTTTGTCCAATGGGGGCTGTGTAGAGTGAAAAGAGGAGAGGACCAAGAACGGATCCCTGTGGAACCCCGACAGCAAGAGGAAGAGGAGAGGAGATGGAACCCGAAAATGAGACACTGAAGGAGCGGTCAGAGAGGTAGGATGAGAACCAAGAGAGAGCGGTATCCTGGATGCCGATGGCACTGAGCATGCTGAGGAGAAGGTAGTGGTCTACAGTGTCAAATGCTGCAGAGAGATCCAGAAAAAGCAGCCATGAGTAGTTACCCTGAGATTTTGCTGTCAGGAGATCATTTGAAACTTTAGCTAGAGCAGTTTCTGTGGAGTGTAAAGAGCGGAAACCTGATTGCAGAGGGTCAAGAAGAGAGTTAGCAGAGAGATAACGGAAAAGGCGAGAGTAGACCAAGCATTCAAGGAGTTTGGAGATGAAAGGCAGGTTAGAGACTGGTCGGTAGTTGGTAGCACAGGAAGGATCCAGAGAGGGCTTTTTCAGTAAGGGAGTTATAACAGCGTGTTTAAAGGAGGATGTGTAGAGAGAGAGGTTACAGATTGTAGTGAGGTGAGAGAGGACAGCTGAAGAAATGGACTGGAGAAGGTGGGAGGGAATGGGGTCACTAGAGCAAGTAGTGGGGCGTGCAGACAGGAGAAGCCTGGAAGCTTCTTCTTCTGATGTCGGGTCAAGGGCTGAGAGCAGATTAGAGGACGTGTGGGGAGGGACAGGATGGGTATTATTTGGGGATTGTGTTGTGAAGTTTTTCCGGATACTGTCGATTTTGTCTTTGAAGTGAGAGGCCAGGTCTTCAGCACAGAGGTCAGAGATGAGGGAGGTGAAATATTTTTGTTTGGCGCAGTGAAGGGCGGTGTGATAAGTACGGAGCATGAATTTATAGTGGAGAAAGTATACAGTACAGTCCAATAAGTTCAAATATGGCCTCATCTTCAAATTCATTATCTTCCTCCTCTTCTTCGTCAGCCACTCCTTTTTTAGACCAAGTAGAGGGTGCTCCCTACACTTTGAGGGAGAGAGAGGAAAAACTGAAAAATGGAGTGGAAAAAACGAAGAAAAGAACGAACAAGAGAACCAGATAATAAATCTATCTAAAAGGCCCCTGAGTAGTGAGGAGCGAAGTGTTCTTGCCAAAGGCTTGTCCTTTGTGCCCCCAAACAAAGTTCAAAGACTTTTCCTGGGTGAAAGACATAAATTTATTTGTTAGAAAAATTAAATGGATGAAATTCATGAAAAATCATGATCTTCAAGCTTGTGAGGAATTGAATATATCACATGATGACCTACCAGGGGTGAGGACTCTAGTGGAACTCTTGGAAGAGGGTGAGTCTGGTACGAGATCGGGATACACTGATCTACGACCAAAAAGTGTGTGTCCACCTCCCCCCCACCTGACACCAGAGATTGATATCTTTTTGAAATTGGTAACTAGGGATTTAGGCAATCTGGCCATAAAGGGTAAGAATCAATATAGGGGACAAAATCTTACAAGACGAGAAATGAGAGCACTCGTCTCCCTTGAAACTGATCCTAATTTAGTCATAAAGCCCTACGATAAAGGGGGCAACATTGTGTTATTGGATCATGAAAAATATGCCTCAATGTGCCTGAAACTTTTGGAGGATCGCCAAAGCTATGAGATCTTACCTGGAGATCCCACACAGACGTATCTAAGGGATTTGGAGGAGCTGATCATAGGGGGGGTGGATGCTGGTCTCATCTCAAGGGATGAGTCTAGATTTTTGCTACCAACTAAACCTCAGGTGGCAACCTTTTATGCTCTGCCAAAGATACACAAAGGCATCTCTCCTCTAAAGGGATGGCCCATTGTTTCCGGTGTGAATTGCCTAACCCACAATGTGTGAATATACCTAGACAGGATTTTAAGGGAATTCATTGTCTCCCTTCCCTCCTATCTTAGAGATACCTCGGACCTTCTCAGAAAATTGGAGGGGGTTACTGTTGATGAGGGTGTGCGTCTGGCCTCAGTGGATGTGGGGGCTTTATATACTAGCATCCCACACCATTGGGGCCTTAAGGCAGTTGAGTCTTTTCTTCAAACAAGGAGTAGACAACATCAGGGTCACAATGTATTGGTTCTACAGCTCCTTGAATTTATATTAACTCATAATTATTTCCTCTTCGGACCCAGGGTCTACCACCAGCTCAGGGGTATGGCAATGGGGAATCCCTGCGCCCCGTTGTATGCTAATTTATACCTGGGCTGGTGGGAAAGGACCCTGGTGTTTGGAGAGGAATTGGAATTTTTCACATCCAAGATACTTCTTTGGGAGCGTTTCATTGACGATGTCTTTGTGCTGTGGCAGGGCACTAGTACATCGTTTAATCAATTTATTGAGGCCCTTAATGACAACTCTATAGGTCTTAAATTTACTCATGAGATTTATGACTCTGATATTTCATTTCTGGATGTGAAAATTAGAAAGGACTCAATGGGCAGTCTCCAGACCACGGTATTCCGAAAGAAGACGGCAACAAATAGTCTTCTTTGGTGGGAAAGTCATCATCCCCCAAAATTGAAGGAAAGAATACCTAAGGGCCAGTATTTGAGGGTGAGGCGAAACTGTTCACGGGTCCAAGATTTTTATATCCAGGCAGGGGATATGAGAGACAGATTCATCGAGAGAGGGTATCCAGCATCCACCTTGAGATCAGCTTTTAAGAACGCTTTAGCATCAGATAGGAATTCCCTTCTTGTCATGAAGCCTAAAAAGACAATAACGAATAATTCAATCCCAAGGATTATAGGGACCTTTGATGATCAGAATGGTGAAGTAAGGAAAATCTTGTTAAGATACTGGGATATACTTCGTGCGGATAAGGATATCCAGGATCTTTTGCCACCTAGACCCTTGATCACCTATAGGAAGGGACGATCAATTCGTGACAGATTGGTACATAGCCACTATGTTCCACCACCAAAGGAGAAATCATGGTTGGAAACAAAGCCACTTGGGATGTTTAAAGGTGGCAAATGCGTGGCATGTACATTTATAAAGAAAGCGAAAGAATTCAGGAGTTTCACTACTGGCCTTACCTACACAATATGTGACTTTATGACTTGTCACACGAAAGGAGTGGTTTATCTATGTACATGTACCTGTTAGAAACAGTACGTAGGCAAAACAATAAGACAGGTAAAAACTCGGATCGGAGAACATATTGGGGACATAAAACACCGTCGGCACACACCTTTGGCACAATACATTTGGGAAGAACATGATGGAATATATTCGGGTCTTTCATTTATATGTATTGAGAAAATTAGGATCACTGCAAGAAAGGGTGACATTGATAAGAGATTGCTTTGCAAGGAAACTGAATGGACGTATCGTCTCAAAACATTGCAACCAGATGGATTGAATGATATTTTCTATTTTGTGTGTTTTATTTAATAATTATACTAATAAGGGTATTGTAGGTTCTGCTATTTGGCGTATATTGCCTGAAGGTTTATTGGGACGTGATTGTCCATCTCATGACTATTGAATGAGCATCATTTGCTATGTATATTTATGTTTATTTTGTTAAGATATTTTGATCCTGTGATGCTGCTTTGGGGATGATCTTTTGAATTTGGGTGCTTGGGGCTGTCATATGTTACAGTGTACTTTAATTATCACCAGGCATGAACTATGTTTTGTTTTTTGTTTAGTGTTATCATGTTTTATAAGATCTTGCTTGTATGGACCTGCTTTGCCTTTTGGATTATGCTTACCTGGATAGGAATTCATGGGCATGCGCCTTTTGTTTAGGCATTTCAATTGGTGCAATAGGGAGCTGTGACTTGGTCCCTTGTACGCTCGTATGGGCACTCTGTCGGCGCATGTGCGGGATTCGGCGAGTCATTGCTTGTGTGGGACTTAGTGACGTATCGCGGGACATACACGCGAGCGAGTGAGACGGTACATGCACTATTGCGCAGGTGCGGGCGTCATCTGTCTTTGCCACTCGCCAGGTGAGCGCTTAGACATACCCACGAGAGGAGGATAGAGAAGAAATGTATGTTCTCCTGTGGTGATGTAAGGCATGTTCATTGGATGCACTTCATATTAGGCGGCCCTCTTCCTTATTGGGTACATTTTGGAGGCGGTATTCTTTTTGCATTTTGGCGGGTATTTAAGTAATCCCTGAATGCAGCACAAATGGACATAACATCAGCTGTACCAGTGCTGGAACTTTGCCCCGTACCTGGGGGTTAGTCCCGAGGTATCCCCTGATGAACCCTCCGTGAAGTCTTGAGGGGGAAACGCGTCGGGATTCCGACAAAAAAGGACAGTAGGAGTATCTTTTTCATCTTTTCTATCTGTCCCTTGATATATCTTCTCTAATGCATTTGTTTGCATAGTATTTTGTGAATAGGGATTTATGCATATGTATTGGTTTATGCTTTTTGTATGACAAAATTATCTTTTTGCAGGCCAGCCTACAGTGTTTATGTTTGGGCTTGTAAATTATAAGGATTATTAGGGCTGCTTTTCCTATCTAAATAAAATAGAATTTAGTAGGGTTAGCCACCGAGAGGCGGGGCCGCCCTTTTTGGGGCGATTTTCCCGCATATGTTGATAGGATAAGAACAGGGTAAGTAAATACAGGTTATATCTTTACCTCTGCCTTTTCCCTGCTGTTGGAGGAATTATCCATTATAGCAGCCCTAGGTGTATATTTTATTGATGTGCATTTTGTCATGCAATATATTTGTTAGGTACCAGCACTGTGTGTTCTCACAAGGGACTGGTTATTATTTTAATAGATATCTAGTAAAAGTTATATTTTAAAGTGCGTTACTATTTAGAGTTCTTGTCTGTGATGTAGTTTTGAGTTTTGGCCCCTCTAGTTGGTTATTTACTAGTTTTTGTCTGTGACGTTTTCAAGAGAAAGTATACAGGCAGCTTTGACTTTCTCTATAGACGCTCAGCACACCTGGAACATCACTGCAGATGGCGAGTCTAAGTTGTGTGCCAAGGCTGCCGGCGTCTGACTCTGGTGGTGCGGTGTGTCAACATGTGGTGCCAACATGTCCAGGGTGGTAGAGAGAGTTTCATTGTAATGTTGAACAGCCAGGTCAGGACAGGAGATGGAGGAGATTGGGGGCAGTGAGGACTATATGGTGTCTGTGAGTTCCTGAGTGTCTAAAGAGCGGAGATTTTGGAATGGGCGAAGGGTAGGTGTGTCCGGAGGCTGAAAATTGGAGATAGTGAAGGAGATAAGGTTATGATCAGAGAGTTCATAAGGAGACTTGGTAAGATTAGAAATTGAGCAGAGGCGACAGAAGACCAGATCAAGAAAGTCCCCATCCTTGTAAGTTGGAGAGTCAGGAAACTGTGAGAGGCCAAGAGAAGAGGTTAGTGAAAGAAGACAAGAGGCAGAAGACGACTTGGGGTCTATGGGGATGTTGAAATCACCCATGATGAGAGTTTCAGTAGAGAGGAAATGAGGAAGCCAGGCAGCAAAATGATCCAGAAACTGGCGGGGTGAGCCAGGGGGGTCTGTACACAACCGCGACTCAGAGAAAGTGGCCGATAGAGTCTAAGGGTGTGGACCTCAAAGGAAGGAAAAGTGAGAGAGGGTATGGGAGGAATGACCTGGTAAGTGCAGTGTGGAGAAAGAAGTATGCCAACTCCTCCAGCCGGCCTGTTTTCTGGTCTGGGGGTGTGGGTGAAGTGTAGGCCGCCATAGGTGAGAGCGGCAAGGGAAGCGGTGTCTAATTGCTGGAGCCAAGTTTCTGCGAGAGCTAGGAGATTGAGGGAGTTAGAGAGGAACAGGTCATGAACAGCAGTGAGTTTATTACAGACGGATTGGGCGTTCCACAGAGCACATTTAAATGGGACAGGAAAAGAAGTACAACAAATATTATGCAGGTTAGCAGGGTTTCTGTGGGAGGAAGAGAAGGAGGTGGGATAAGAAGTAAAGGAAGGTGGACCAGGGTTGGGAGAGATGTCTCCTGCAGCTAGAAGCAGGGTAATGAAAAGTGATTGCAGATGATTCAGTGATGAATATGAGCGATGTTTGTGCAGCAACCTGAAAGAGGATGGTTTGGGGTAGGTAAAGTAAATAAATAGTGCATGAGATGCATGCTTGGGAGAGGGAAGGAGAGAGGAGCTAATGTGGACAGAGTTGTTTGGAGGCATGACTGGGCGGTAGGACAGGAGGAAAAAGGCAGCAAGATAGATTGCAATCGTAAGCATGGTGACAGATATTCAATAGGATTTTGACCAAGGTTCAGTGACCACATTAGAATAGTCCAATGCTTTGCTCTTTGCCATTTTTTGATATTTTTAGCTGTATGTTTGTGGTCATTATCCTGTTGAAGGACCCATTACCTGTGACTGAGACCAAGCTTTCTGACACTGGACAGCACATTTCAACATTTCACTCCAGAATGCCTTGATAGTCTGGAGATTGCATTGTACTCTGCACAGATTCAAGACACCCAGAGCAGCCCTAAAACATACCTGAGACTCTTCTATGTGTAACAGTAGTACAATGTTCTTTTCTTTTTATGCCTAATTTTTGTACCTGTGAATGTAGAACTGAGGTGAACTTCTAAAAAGCTTCAGTTTTGACTCATCTGTCCAAAGGACATTCTCCCAAAAGCATTGCGGCTTGTCTATATGCATTTTGGCAAATCCCAGTCTTACTTTTTTATGATTTACTTTCAACTATGGTTTTATCCTTGGTCATCTTCCATTAAGTCAACTTTGGCAAAACAGCGATGGATGGTGCAATCTGAAACTGATGTACCTTGACCTTGGAGATCACCTCTAATCTTTTTGGAAGTTGTTCCGGGTTCTTTGGTTACCATTGACATTATCCAATCTCTTTAGTTTGGCATCAACCTCCCTTTTGTGGCCACTTCCAGGGAGGTAATCTACAGTTCCATAGACTTTAAACTTCTGAATAACATGTGCAACTGTAGTAACACAGACTTTAAGCTGTTTGGAGATGGTCTTATAGCCTTTATCTTTAACATATTTGTCTATAAGTTTGTAAGCTCCTGAGACAACTCTCTTGCTCAGTCTGGGACACATTATGATACCAAAGAGCACAGTGACTACTTTCACCAGTGACTACTTTTAAATAGACTGACTGATTACAAGTTTGAAGGTAATTTTTGGACACACCTTTGTTTAACATGTCCCTGTACTCAAATTATTTTCATCTTTTCTAGAGGTACCATTATTGTTGTCTAGGCCAGTTTCATTACTTGTTTATATATTTTTCATTTGAACTACAATTCAAATACATTGTTTTATTTTCATTAGCTGATTTTCAGTAAATTAAAATTTATTATAACTTTTGACACTTTCAAGTTATCTCAGTGTGTTTTTTTTTCTTCTTTTTGTGGAAGAATAACAATTTTTCTTGTTTGGGTTTTTAAGGGAAAGCAATAGATTATTTCATAAATTTGAATTGTTTTTAAAATTTTTTTTTTCTTTTCCCGTAAATTATTTCCTTTGTTCAAATACACTTTAAGTAGTGGTATGTTCATTAGTTGTATACCGAAACATTAGAAAGTATTTTTGGTTTTGGGAATATCTTAAACATCTGGGCTACAACACTTAATCTTTCTTAACTCCCGGATTCCCTCTATTGTTTATCTTTAAAAAATGGGCATTTACTTGAACCTTGATTGAGGGGGCCCTTTTAAACACATTAGTCAGGGGGGCAGGGCCCTTTATTGTGGGGTTTTTACCGTGTGCAAAAAATTTTTAATCCCTTCACTATTTATTTAATGGGAAAAAAGGGGTTTTCAGCCAAAGAATTTCCTTCTATTTTCATCCAAATCTCTCCCTTGTTTTCATTTTTTCCCAAAAATTTCAAGTTTTAATTTTAGGGAATTCCCTCTTTTTTCTTGGGAAAAAAATGCTACCCTTTGGGAGGTTTTTCCCCTTTGTGTGCTGTTTTATGTTTTTTGGGTAACTTTCTTTATTAAAATAAATATTTTTCATTTAAAAATTCTAAAAAGGTTTTTGATTCTTCACTTTTAAATTTCCTTTCAGGGTTTTAAAGATATATATCTTTTCCCCAACCCAAAACATTTTATATAAAAAAAAATAACAAAAAGCTATAAAAACAAAAATTTTTAAGTATAAAACACACCCCCCAAATTGGGGGGGGCCCCCCCCAATTCCGGGGGTTTTCCAACATAAAATGGGTTAAACCCCGTTCCCAAAAGGGGAATATTACCAATAATTCCCACAAGCTCAAAACCCTCCACATCATTGGGTCAAAAACCTCCACTACATAGTGGCCGGGGTTTAAAACCCCACCCTAAATGGCCCCTTAAAGTGGCCCCCATATCACCCCCAATACATAGTGACTTTAATAATTTTGTCAAAAACCCTGGGCCCATATAACCACTAATTAAAGGTTATATAATACCACCATATACACCCCTGGATTTTGACCCGGGGGGGGGGCCCCTATATTACAAACCCCCAAAGTGACGGGAAAAAATACCGCCCCACCATGACCACAAAACCAACACCCTATAAATGAATGGGTAATATGCCCCACCATGCCCCATACCAACACCAATTTTGGACTGAATAATAAAATGCCCCACCATGACCACATATGACCACCACATAGTGGCTGAATAGTGGAACCACATATCACCACTACATAGTGACTGAATAATACTGGCACACCATGATCCTAGATCACCACTCCATAGTGGCTTCGCCGTTTAGGCTTTGCCTGCAGCCCACAGTAGTAGGTGTCCATATTTTTCAACTGTATGGGTGTCCCGAGGACGCACATACAGTTTGAGACAAGCCACTTAGCTTGTGGCTCACCAGGTGGGCTATTCTGAGCCCACAAGAGTATATATGTTACTCCTGGGGCCCATCAGACGTTCCTTTGGTCCTCCAGTGGGTCAGTCTGACACTGATTACTGAGAACTCATTGTGTGCACCCAAAATTCAACAGAATGGACTATAAAGAGCATGGGCTTAGAGGTTGTCTGGTACCTATAATAAAGAAATAGTAAGCCGCTGTTGCCCAATTAAAAAAAAAAAAAAAACTATACTCACCTGCGTTCCAGCACTGGGTCTCCTTGGTCTTTTGCCTACTTTCTTTTTCTTACAAATGGGTGCTGTATAGGAGTGGCACATGACCACTGCAGCAGTGACATCCTGTTTGGTACGTGAACACCAGCAGTTTAGTATTTATTTTTTATAGGAACTAGAGAACTCCTTTGAAGGGAACTTGTCACACTGAGCTTAAAATCTGATCTGCTGGCCGCATATAATAGAGCAAGAGGCACTGTGTCAAATTATATATAGCTTTGTAGGAAAAGATTCATTATTTTATTTACTTAAATCCCTGCTTAATCTAGCTTAAGGTGTCCAGTAGGCAGTGTTATCAGTGATTGGCAGCTTTCTTTATGTGCTTCCAGAGATATCTGTCAATCACTGATAACACCTCCCACTGGACTCATTAACCCAGAATAAGCAGGGATTTAAATGAATAAAATACAAATTCTTTCCCAACAAAACTATATATAAATCCGCTCAGTTCCTCTTGGTCTATTATATGAGGCCTGGAGATCAGATAGCATGTTCAATGTGACAGGTTCCCTTTAGGTCTGGGTTATTTCATTGCTTAGTGAATATAGATATTTCTCACACTATACAGCAAGTCAATGTTTTATCCTCCATTCCCTCAGTATTCACTTTCTGACAACTTCACTGTAACATTTCATTGGTGGCGATATAAGCCTTCATAAGCGCATACAGGTACAGAGTGCTGGCTTGGTCAAAAACCCTCTCGTACCTGGTACAGACAGGACATGACTTATTTCGAAACTTTTTTCATCTGTTGAATAAATGTTTTATTACACCATTTTTCCAAGTCCTTCCCTCCATACACCTTTAATGGTGTTTAGATATCAGGCACGATCAGCAGTTTTACCAACATAAGTTCTGGCAGATCATCTTTCTGTACATACAGCTCCTTACAAAGCTTTTACAGCAGTGCCCTAAGGCTTATTGAATCCATACTAAGAGGCCACACAGGCGACATGCCCACATGCATGAACCCTTATTACTGTGCATTTTTCCTTTTTAATCTTATTATACATGAAATATGCAGATGGGGCATAATTTATTATATTACACATTTATATCATAGTATTCAAATGGATTTCTCCTACAATCAATGTCAGGTAAGACATGTGTAACTTCAGATAGCCAGAACAATGTACCGGCAGTCCCCGACTTACATCGTTCCGACTTACATACGTCCCCTAGTTTTCAAATGGGGGATTATGGGCTGGCTTTACATTCAACACTGAGTCACGCCCCATGAAAACCAAGTGCCAGCATGCCAAAAGCTGCACATGAGTTACAGAACGTTTGGTGAAATCTTCTAAAAAAGGCCACAGACAGCAAAACAAATGTAAAAACTGTTCCCTGCACTATCCAAAACTAGAAAAAAATTGTTTTTGCTAAAGTTACATTTAATAAATATACCTGTTCTGACTTGCATACAAATTCAACTTAAGAACAAACCTACAGTCCCTATCCCGTTTGTAACCCGGGGACTGCCTGTACATGTAAGGTGATTCTTTTTTTCTTATTAGGGTCTTGGAGTAATTCCTGCTGCAGGCTGATTTTGAACCAAAAGGCAAATGGAAAATAACCATACAGAAAATCCTATTGATTTCAGTAGGACTTAAAGGGGTTTTGCCATGAAGTAAAATTGATGTGGGAAGCTTGCAAATGAAATAACAACCATTTTCACCATTCATTATTATTAAAAATTCTGGACAGTTTTTGTTTTAGCTGCTCCTTTAGTGATCCATTGTTTACAGCTCGTCTCCAGGGGATACAACCAAGGCTGAGTGCTCCTCAGTCCTGGTCGCACATGCTCAGACATCACCTCTCCTCTCAGGCAGCTACTGAGTGTTCAAACCCCAGGTGCTGTCACTCTACTCCCGTCCTCTGTACTCCTTAGTAATTAGTCAAACAGTGCAAATAAATAAAAAAGAAACCTCACTCAGGTCTGTGCATTGATAAAGAGAAAAAACAAAAAACACAGTTTTAGTTCCTGCAGGGATTTGAACCTAGGACCCTTGTGCCTGTAGGCAAAAGCATTACCTCTATGCTACTCACAATGCTTTACATAAACAGATATTTATTTGACTACAGAGAGGAAAGGCCTGGTGATGTCATCCTGCTGGGTCACATTATATGCAATTGAAACAAATCACACACACCTCCTTCTGAGCACACAGAGCTGAAGAGCTGGATGCAGGAGGTATGAAATGATATCGTGGCAAAACCCGTTTCAAATTGTACTCAAAATTAATTCTAGGTGCAGTGTAGGGATTTGCAGTCTCTGTATGAAGTCTAGTTTGAACAATGAAAGTTCCAAATGATAATCTGTTGAGTTATGAACAGAATTGTTGTTGCAATGTAACATGGTTTACCATCTTTAATGAATACTCTCTAATTAAAGAACAGTCCTGTGACATTGAAAACATTGCCACAACTTTCCTGTATATATATATTGCAACTTCTCTGTATAGAATATCAAGCAGTGCTATAAAAGTAGCAATATGAGATACTGCTTTCTTCTAAATCTTGCAAAGCATATGAGTTGCATGCAGTGTTTGACATTTCCCACTTTAAAAAATCTCAACAACTCCAGGATGGCTGGCAACATTCTGTTCTAGAAAATTGTCTACTTTCCTAGCTCTTATGGATGTGCCATTGTACTCCAATTGGAAAATTGTTAGTATGTGTTAAACTGAAAAATATGTAATAGACAATTGTTACCAACCTTCTGAATGTAAAAGTGCTATTTTCCAACACACAGCTATGTTCTAATATTGTCTGTGCCACTTTGTATACACGACCCCTATGTGTGCATGAAAAGCTTGGCACCTATTTACCAACTATGAAGAAATTTTTTTGGGCCATTTTGAAATCACCAACATTGTCATATTGTACAATTCTGTTCATAACTCAACAGATTATCATTTGGAACTTTCATTGTTCAAACTAGACTTCATACAGAGACTGCAAATCTCTACACTAATTCCAGCTACGTGACTCCACTCACTGTACTATTTCTAGACTTTAGCTGATTGGTGAGGGTTTATTTCCGTGATTTTATTTTTTAAAAATAAAAAAGCCGGAAATGCACGTCATTACATTGTCACCAAATGACAAATGTGCCGGATTATGTGAAAATACATCACCCAAATCTACATCACTAGATAACATGATACCAGGGGACAATACAGAAATCTAGACTTGGTACATTATGTTCTTACTATGGGGTTTGTGTTTTTTTTAGTGAAGTTTTGTATTTTTTTATTATGTTTTTAAAATTTTAAAAAAGAATTACAGAAATCTAGTGATTTACATACATTTTAATTTTAGATAGATCTGCGGTTAAAGGATATTAAAGTTCAGAGAGTTTTAACAGGAATGAATTAAAGAGGTCCTAAGGTCATTCCTGACATGTTTGTTTTAGTAAATACTTGTGTCCCCGATGAAATAACAATTCTGGATCATCTTCTCTTTTAACTCTGACTTGTGCTGTTCCTCTGTTATTGTGCACTGATTTGACCATGTCAGACTGTGAAGGGACACAGCTCCAATTGGTACCACCCAGCTGACAGATTCGGTAATACATTTCTAGGAGGGATAACTGAGGAAGAGCACAACACAGAGAAGAAGATGCTCCAGAATTGGGAACACAAAGTATTTACTAAAATAGAAAAATCATGAATGACCACGGGTCCTTTTTAAATCTTAAATTCACCTCACAATTTAAAGCAAATGCAATTACATACCTAGATCTGCCAACCTATGGTCTGGTGGCGGACTCTAAATTGGAAAGTAGCACAGTAACCAGAAATGGTTTTATTTTCCATTTGCCATCTACCTTAATGTTTTTCTACATGTGCGCTTTAGGCAAAACAGAAAATCATAAAGAGACTGTACAGAAAACAGTAACTAGGACTGATTATTGGGGGGAGGAGCACTTAACAGCATTAACACAGATGGTTTCATACTCATTCAAAGAGCCTTTTACACAGGTTGATGCATGAGGAGGAATGATTATCTCCCAAACAGATGCCTTATGTGAACATCCCCTTTTACATGATGAGATATGCGGCCAGCTAATGACCGTTTTTATGCCCACATTAACAAATGAATGTTTGCTTATATATTGGCTTATCATGGCACAGTTACTAGCCACTGATCAGCTGATTGTTTTTATGTTAAAGATCTTGCTAAAAAAAAGTCACTCTGCAATATGTGTCCATTAACAGTGTCCTACCTAATCCTAGATATTTCCGCTTGTATGGGCTACATCAGCTCCTCCAGTCACTATAGATACAGACTTGTTAAATTTCTCCTGATAGGCTGTCAGCACCGGTTGCTATAGCTACAGACCTGGTGTTCTCAGCAGCTCTTCACTGCAGGTCAGTAGTAGCCAGTAAATTCAAAAACGAAACCGAGAAAACAGGACTGAGGTAAGATGAATCAATGTAGTTAGACAACCCCTTTAATGGGGTTGTCTCACCACAAAGATTAGCTTTCAACATGTTAAAGGGGTTTTCTCACTACAAAGATTAGCTTCCAACATAAAGGGACAGTTAAATGAAGACTTTTTCTAAATACATTGTACAATAGATTAGACTTTAGCAATGAGATAAGAGATATTTTATGAGCTCTCTGAGTGCACACAGGTTTCTATGGTTACCTGCATACCAGATTGACATCTGTTATCTATTATCTGAAAGACGACACGTTAGGCTTTATTTTTATGTAATTTATACTTTAGATAAAAAAAAAAAAAAGCTTAACCTTTTTTTCATTTATTTTTTAACAGCAAAAGTGGCCTTAAAGTTTTTGCAATTGTTTCAGTTTTTATTATTACAAATGTTTATAAATAGGTGAAAGTCTTACAATTGTCGGGGTTGGGATAAAAGTTGTGGTTTGGACGATAATGTTTTTTTCTAATAATATTTTATGTGTGTGTATTTTAGTTGTTTTATTTAACACTAGGACTACTGGACTCGTGACCCCGCCTAGAACTACTGAAAGGAGTCATTTTGACTCCTTGCTTGTTTTCGTTTATTTTTAGAGTTTCATTTGTGGTTATTATTAATAATTATATTTTTTGTAAATGTATTATTATTTGTGAGATCCAACATAATGCTTTTGATTGTTTTTTTTCCTGCTTTTCTTATTTTTTACAAAAATAACAATAATTATAATAGACGTTTTTCAAACATTTTTTTTATTCAAGTGAAACACATATAAACAACAACTGAAGAACAAAAAGCAAGAAAATGTAGGTGGGGAGCATAAAAATGAAAATATGGCGCAGAATTCACCTTCTAAAACATTTTGTGTTTTGCATTTTAGGCATTGCCTTTGATTTATGCAGTACATTGCCCACACAAAGACTTACCACAAGTCTTACAATTGCCGACAGTCTATTTTTCTTGCACTTTTCTTTGACTGGCAAAATTTTGTTTGAACCATCACTTCTGAGAAAGTAAAAACTTGGGACGTGGAACCCTTTTCCCTATCTGTGACATAAGGACCACTCAACCTCTCACAAGCGTTTTGCAAAAATGCCTTGCGTGACATTTTTTGGTGGGTAATCTCCTTGAAAATTATCCATGCTTTTATACCCGCAAAGTCTAAGGCATTTTCAATGCATGAACAGCCATCTCCTTTGTGCATGTTCATGTGGTATATTTTCGTGCCATCTGATCCACTACATCTACCCCAATATTTTGTTTCATTGTAAAACTTTACCGTTTCTGGAGTTTTTTTAGCGGAATCAGACGCAACAACAACATCTGGAGGACGGAACCAAAATGACAACATTTTTGTTGACCTTTCCTTGATATACTGTAAGTGTAAAATTGTCTTTCATTTCAAACACTTTAGTGTTGAAACAATTCCTCTTTCATGGATTTTAATTTCTTTGGGCACTCTCGCCTTATCTTCTTCAGTGTTCCCACGAGGGTTGTTCCTTTGTTTTTTAAGGCTGTTTAGCTAATTTTACTGAAGTAAATTAATTATCGGTTGTAACATTGCGACCTTTTTTCAAAAACGGTCCAATAACTTCATTACCACATGGTCAGCTAAACGGTCCTCAGCACGGCGTGTGTCATCTTTGCCTAGATAAGGGAAGCCTTTGCCAGATATTTGCTATCCTTACAACAGCTAGCCAAAATTTGGCCCCAAATTTTTCTGGTTTGGAAGGCAGTACTGCGTGAAAGGACACCTAGTTTTTGCTTGGAAAAGTTGCTCATCCACCGTTTTGTATGGGCCAGGTTTGTAACACGCAATACAAATTTCAATAAACCTGTCCCACACAGTAGAAAATATAGCAAACATGTCCGTTTTTCAGTCTCTCCGATCGAGTAGATTTCTCATCAAATCTGAGAAACCTCATAATTTCAACAAAGCGGGCCTAGACATTGTCGCTTTGCAGGTACAGACGGAGTTTCATACCTGAAGCCCCCGCTCCGAACCCCGGGCTGGAGCCGCTGTCTGGGAAAGGAGCCGGCTTGCGCGTAAGCAAGCGCTGCTCTGTCCCTGACAGCGGCTCCAGCCCGGGGTTCGGAGCGGAGCTTCAGGCATGAGCGGGCAGGTACGGCCTGTATTGCGGCAAGAATAACCAGATGGGTATTCAGCCAGAATTCTGCTAGTGTGCACAGGCCCTAACTCATTGTGTGGAAGAACAAATAAATACACATAACTACTTACCTTCTGGATTTGTTCCTTCTGGTCTTCAGATTCACTTGAATATGTTCTGAGGAATGAAATCTTCATCACTGTCAGAAATCAAATACATGTTCCTGCAATTCGGATTCCGATTCACTTCTCCGGTATGGATTGCAAAGTAGCCAGAATAATCCTGAGCTTTATACCAAACGTCTTCTCTCCAATTTTCCCCACAAATTCCATAATTCTATATATTTTCCCCGCTGAAAAATAGAAATGAAATGAAAACTAAAAGAAATAATAACTGTTCTGGCCACCTTCAAAATAGGTGGGGGTGAATCAGTTGACCCGGGCAGCTAAACTATTTCATAACAATTCATACCTGTATGAGTCTTCAGAGCTCGTATTCTGCGTCTGTTCTCTTTGTCCTCTTCAGCTGAACTGATAGTAAAGTTACTATCCAGAATACTGTCTCCTGCTAGAACCTTAAAAAAAACAAACCACCCTTCATTAGCATAAGATAAGAGCCTAGAGTAAAACAAGCTATTTTTGTTTAGCATTAAAACAGTAAAAACAAGCAGGTAAAACCAAGGAAAATTAAAAAGGGTTGACAGTAAATGAACTACATCTATATGAACATCGGGGAAATAAGAAAGATGAAAAAATTATGCACAAAACTTTATAGCAACAATTTTAGTGACAAAAGGCCTCAAAATATAGTAGGAGTCCAAAATGACTCCCTTCAGTAGTTCTTCGTAAATTTGAAAAAAACCGCAAATTTTTCAAAACCAAAATTATTTATTCTCAACAAAAATCTTTTTTCACTCAATTTGGGAAAGCACCGATTTCAAAAGCCCGGAATTCCTGAAAAATGTAGTCACAGAAGGGGAAATAAAAACGAAAGGAGTCAAAATGACTCCACATGTTCTAAGATGTTAAACAATATATGGGCCCCCCCCCCCCCCACAGAAGTCAGAAAAAAGACCTCTGGGAGACATTTTTACATGACTTTTTTTTTCTTTTTCTGATATCCCCGTAACTGGAGCTAATATATTAATCCTGCACAGCTGATCTGGGTCCATTAAGACTGGGCACAATCTACAACTACCAAGCCCCAGGGGTCTTATTGAGCGTTATATATACAGTGATCAGAAAGGCAGGGATGGTACTAAACCGTTGGTGGAGAGACGGCTAACGCCAACAGTTGGCTCTCCACTTGTGCAGCTGCACAATTAATGTGCAGCTACACACTCAACATAGACATGTATACAAGCTATATAAGCCACCTCCAACATTTAAAGTCGACTGCGGTCGTCAACTAATTAAGTATAAGGGCATGTTCACACGGAGGTTTTGGCTGCGGGTTTCACCGCAGCGAACCTCGTCGA
Source organism: Phyllomedusa bahiana (assembly GCA_025379985.1). NCBI lineage: Eukaryota > Metazoa > Chordata > Amphibia > Anura > Hylidae > Phyllomedusa > Phyllomedusa bahiana. The sequence goes on from JAODAL010009057.1 coordinate 103,482, forward strand.
TCCGCGCCGCAAACTCGTGTCTCCCGACGCGGGTTTGCGGGGGCGGTGGCCGTGGCCTCGGCGGGGGCGTGGTTTGTGGCGTGTCTTGCGGCGAGGGTTTGCCCCCATGCAAATTAATAGCAGGGGGCAAATCGCGGCGCAAGCCGCGTCCCAGCCGCGCACCACCCGCGGCGACGCCCGCAGCAGCACCGCGCGGCCGCCGCGCAGAGACCTCCCTGTCAGGAAGTGACAGGAGAGTTCTTCACACGCGCGGGTTTTGGCCGGGGGCCCTGGAGCAGCGGCCAAACCCGCGGAGTGTGAATATTAACGCGGTTTCCCATAGGACACCATGTTAATAAACTAGACACGATTTGGCCGTGGAAACCGCGTCAGAACCCGCGGCCATAACCGCGGCCAAATCCGTCGTGTGAACGAGGCCTACAACTCCTTAAATCAGGATACAGTCAGCAAAAATATAAGTTGCCTTCATTTGAATGTTTATTGCAAGTTATCCCAGTGATTAGCTATAAGCATGTTGGGAAAGGTTAAAACTACTACCAAATACATTGCAGTTCTGATTTTGCTTTATTATAAAGGCTTTTTGGCAAACTCAGTATTTAGAAAAATCTGACTGCAACTTGTGCCCCATAGACAGCAATAAAAAAACAGTCAGATTTACTGCCAGATTGCCGTTGGATTCCCGTACATTCAATGTACAGGGCTGACGGCAAATTAGAAAACCGACCACAGTTTTTAGCGCAAACCCATGCCAAAAACCTGGGTGCAGCGAAGTTAAAATACCATTGTATTTTGGACGGTATTTTAACTTAAATGTGTAGACATAGCCATAAAGCAGTTCTTATCGCCTGCTTCTTTAATCAAGGTTTAATTTCAATCCCTGTCCACTTCTCTGTGCTCTAAGCCCTGGGAGAGATAGTGATGTCACTCCCTCCTGTGTTTTATCAGCAGCACAGGATCTTGTTTTCTTTTTTACTGACAAACATTAACCCTTTAGAGTTTTATAGCCTTGTGCACTGCTGCTAACACTCCTCCATCAAGAATGTCGCTCTAACAGCTTCAGCTAGGAATAGCAGAGCTCATATGCCAATCACTGCAGTAGAACCACCCCCAGGAAGTGGGAGCCTGGAGCTCTGAAGAGCAGACAATGTGAAACAGCCCGATGGGAATACCCCTTTAACCAATCAGTTCTACCTTCTATGTTCATGTTTTATTCATAATGTCAGTGAAGTGAATTGCACAGCATTTATTTTCATGAAGTAATAATGGAGCATATATAAAACATAGTACTGACATTGCAGTTAGGACTCTATGGACAACTGGAGGGAAAACAAAAAGGGAAGACATAATGGTTCTTGTTCACCTTTGCTGCTGAGGAAGGAAGCTACAAGATTTTGAAATGTGTGTAGACACGTGGCATTACATAATGCATATGGTTAGAGGAACTGCCTTTAGTGAATCAAAAATGCCTTGTGCATTTCTCTATAGCCTGCAGAGTTGTCACACACAGTTTGTGAAACCAGCCCACTACTCTTTAATTGGCCGCCTATCACTTCTAACTGCTCCCAGTTTCTTTTGTCATGCTTCAGCTGTTCCTCTCCACCTTCAAAACTCATAGGGATTTGAATCTGGATTCTCAATTATGAGTCCAGTTAAAAGAGTGGGGAATAGAAATGTATGTACATTGCCGTAGAGTGTTAGAATAGTGTTATATAAATGTATGTAGAATAAATTAAAAAACAGAAAAAGTTGTACTCTGCCAACTACTCTGTGTGAAAGGTAAATAAGGCAGGTGCCTCATGATTAATTTAAATATGGTCATGTGTTCATAAATTTTAATGGCATAAAGTTATTTGTGAACATTTTTTTTGCACATGTAGCTGTATAGATAAAAATAGCTTTTTTTTTGGCATATGTTTATTAGGAGAACAATGGCTAATATGCATACAGACACATATCAATGTCTTCTATTCATCTTGTATATTACCAACCACTGGAGTATTAGCGGTCTTCTATATAGATATATAACTGGGCAATAGGATGTTGCTACAACATTCTTTTCTGGCAATTAATTGTTGGCGTACTCTGAGGATTAATTACACTTTAAGTGCCATAGAGAGATTAATTAGTCTGCTGTTCTATGATAGACTGCCTGTACACATGCAATGTCTAGCAACCCACTACATTAATTATGCAAATCAAGATTTTCTGACACCTCAAAGAGGTTTATTCATAACCATTTCTTATCACCTATCTACAGCAAAGGTGATAAGTATCTGAACACTGGCGGCCCCACAACTAAGACCACAATCATGAGATGCAGCCAGGGACATATTCCCCTTATATGAATGGAGAGATTCATGTGTGTTGCCATTGTTGTTAATGTTATCTACGGGAAAACCCTGCTAATAACCAGTATACCTCAAGGACCCCATTGGTCTATACCTGTCTTCAGTATAAAGTAATACAAAAAGACTTTTTCATTATTATTTTATCAACACATGTTATCTTTACCTGTTTTATAATATTTTTATTTGTAACATATAGGCCTGGTTCTCACGACTTATTGCCGGCGTAATTGCTGGGATGGATTTTGCCCCGCAATTACACCGGCAGCCGTACAGGGAGGACGGGGGGCCAGCAGCTCGCCGGCCCCATAGACATTCATTATTCACGGCGCGTACGCGCCATAAATAATGTGCATGTCACTTTCTCCCCACGCGGCGGATTCGCCGAGCGGGGAGAAGAGACGGAATCCACAGTTCTCTATGAGAGCAGTGGATTACCGTAATGACTGGGACGGATTGGAGCCGTACTGAAGCGCAAATACGGCACGCATTACGGCTCCAATCAGTCCCAAAATAAGCCGTGTGAACAAGGCCATAATCTCAAACTCAATTTTCCAAACATTAAGGTGTGGTATGGTTTGCCTACACACTATTATTAGATTGTAAGCCTTTATGGGCTGGGTCCTCTCTCCCTTTTTACCAGTTGTTGGTTAATTAGTGTTGGCATTGTACATTCTTTGGTCTTATGGTATGTACAGTAGGGAAAAAAAAGTATTTATTCAGCCACCAATTGTACAAGTTCTCCCACTTGAAAAGATGAGAGAGGCCTGTAATTGGCATCATAGGTAGACCTCAACTATGAGAGACAAAATGAGAAAACAAATCCTGAAAATCACATTGTCTGATTTGGAAAGAATTTATTTGTAAATTATGGTGGAAAATAAGTATTTGGTCACCTACAAAAAAGCAAGATTTCTGGCTCTCACAGACCTGTAACAACTTGTTTAAGAGGCTCCTCTGTCCTCCACTCATTACCTGTAGTAATGTCACCTGTTTGTTATCAGTATAAAAGACACCTGTCCACAACCTCAAACAGTCACACTCCAAACTCCACTGTGGTGAAGACCAATGAGCGATCGAAGGACACCAGAAACAAAATTGTAGCCCTGCACCAGGCTGGGAAGACTGAATCTGCAATAGGCAAGCAGCTTGGTGTGAAGAAATCAACTGTTGGAGCAATAATTAGAAAATGGAAGACATAAAGGCCACTGATAATCTGCTTCAATCTGGGGCTCCATGCAAGCTCTCATCCTGTGGGGTCAAAATGATCACAAGAACAGTGAGCAAAAATCCCAGAACCACACGGGGGGACCTAGTGAATGACCTGCAGAGAGCTGGGACAAAGGCTACCATCAGTAACACACTACACTTCCAGGGACTCAGATCCTGCAGTGTCCCCTGCTTAAAGGAGTGTTGCCAGGACGTGCCTTATCTGCTAAGAAGCAAAAGTAAACAAGCCATGGCTGAGCTGAGCGAGAGAGAGACGGTCAGAGCACAGAGCCATGCATAAGGGATCGTGTGCAATGTTCGTTGAGCATAGCCAGCTCCATCCAATGTGCACAGTGCACGGACCAATGCTGAAGCCTTGCAGCAGTAACGTTATGGCAGGAAAAAGCGATAGATGGTCCTGCACGATCCAATATTTAGTAAAACTTCCAAGGTTTATTGAAAAAATATAAGCATAAAATCAACAAGGTATACACCTGCATAAGTGATCAGCATAGGTAGTGGTAGTCCCCGACACGTGGAGCTAATACATGCTGACGCATTTTGGGCTCAAAGTACGCCCTTAGTCATAGCACTACTAAAGACATCTAAAAATATCCTTTATATAAGAACAAAGCTTGATTACATGTTAATTGAAGATGTAAATTGCCTGTTATCACGTAGGTGGACACGCACGCTGCGGCGGGTTCTCAGGCATCAGGTATCCTAGAGATCGCGTCCCGGAACTGCAAATACGCACTTCCGGTCATGCGCAATAGCTGCAATGAGGCGCTGCCTAGTAAGGGAAAGGGAAACACCAACGTCTAGGTGAACGGGCTCAATAACACAAAGACACATTGTTAGCAAGAAAGCAGAAAAACAGGAAATACAGGTTTAGAATATTATTTGATACAGTGGGCAAGTAATGTAACTATATTGCTCAGTAGTAGCATAGTGATTCCCTTTTAATATTGAGCCCATATGGTGAGGTTGTATTTAAAATAATAATCCAATGCGCTTCTCTGTTACGTAATTGTCGCACAATGTCACCCCCTCTTATTGGTCTGCATACTTTTTCTATTGCTCTTACTTTTAACATGCTACAATCTGAGTTATGTTTTTGTATGGAATGCCTTGTAAGACCAAATTTGTTTCTCTCTGATAAATGTGTAACTTCATTGACATGTTCTAGAAATCTGATTTTAAGTTTTCTGGTGGTGCTGCCAATGTACTGAAGATTGCACTCTGTGCACCAGGCTAAATAAACAACATTTTGGGTATTACAATTAATAAATTGTCTGATGGGGAATTTTTTGGGCACCTGACATATTCTCGAACTCCTTGCCAGGACTCACAAAAGAGCACGTACGGCACTGCCTCAATCCACATTGGAAAAACCCTTTGCAGTTATGCCAAGTTGAACATTTTTTCTGGGCAACAAATGTATTAGATGTAAGTAAACTGCCAAGGGTTTTTGCTCGTCGGGGTACAATTTTGCAGCCCTTTGATAGTATGTTGTCCAACACACTGTCTTCATATAGAATAGGAAGATATTTGTAAGCAATATTTTTAATTCTGTTGAACTGTTTAGTGTGATCTAGTATTAGTGTAGGTATGTTATTTCTTAGTTGACATTTGTTCTTTTGTATAAGTAGATCCAGTCTATCCTTAAATTTAATTTTGTCTACCGCATTTTGTAATAGTTGCTTTGGATAGCCCCTACTGCTCAATCTAATGCATATCTGATTGGACTCAAAGTCAAAGTCTTCCTGAGAGCTGAAATTGCGTTTAGCTCGTATTAATTCTCCCTTAGGGACGGATTTTTTCGTGGATTTAGTATGGTAACTGTCAAAGTGCAATATTGTGTTTCCTGCACTACTCTTTCTGTAAGTTTTTGTTGAAATAATTTGATCCGGGATACCCATTAGACGCAGGTCCAGAAAGTCCACTGAACATGCATTTTGTGAGTAGGTAAATGTAATATTAAAAGGGAATCACTATGCTACTACTGAGCAATATAGTTACATTACTTGCCCACTGTATCAAATAATATTCTAAACCTGTATTTCCTGTTTTTCTGCTTTCTTGCTAACGATGTTTGTGTTATCGAACCCGTTCACCTAGACGTTGGTGTTTCCCTTTCCCTTACTAGGCAGCGCCTCATTGCAGCTATTGCGCATGACCGGAACTGTGCATTTGCAGTTCCGGGACGCGATCTCCAGGATACATGATGCCGGAGAACCCGCCGCAGTGTGCGTGTCCCTCTACGTGATAACAGGTCATTTACATCTTTAATTAACATGTAATCAAGCTTTGTTCTTATATAAAGGATATTTTTAGATGTCTTTAGTAGTGCTATGACTAAGGGCGTACTTTGAGCCCGAAACGCGTCAGCTGATCACTTATGCAGGTGAATACCTTGTTGATTTTATGCTTATATTTTTTCAATAAACCTTGGATGTTTTACTACATATTGGATCGTGCTGGACCATCTATCGCTTTTTCGTGCCATCGTGTGCAATGTTCACTGAAATAATCACACTACAACTAGTGTATTCTGTATACAAAAGACAACACCTTTCTCCACAGCAGCTTGAAAGCTTCTTCAGCTCCCTTTCATCAGATAAGAAGTGTGCTCTGCGTAAGCCTGGCCAGCAGCTCTTGTCACTCTGCCTGGTCGTATCTAATGCAAGTAACTAAGGGCAGGTAAGGCAGCCTGTAGCTTTCTCAGGCTGCAATTTTTTTAATAACATATTTAGAAAAGTGATTAAATACCCATTTTGGAGGATCCCACCTCAACATTACATCGGGGCAAAACTCCTTTAAGCCAGTACATGTCCGGGCCCCATCTGAAGTTTCCTATAGAGCATTTAGATGATTCTGAAGAGTATTGGGAGAATGTCATAAGGTCAGATGAAACCAAAGTAGAACAGTTTGGTAGAAATACAATTTGTTTGGAGTAGAGAGAATGCTGAGTTGCATCCAAAGAACACCATACCTACTGTGAAGCATGGGGTTTACAACATCATGCTTTGGAGCTGTTTCTCTGCAAAGGGACCAGGACAACTGATCCATGTACATGAAAGAATGAATGGGGCCCATGTATCGTGAGATTTTGAGTGCAAACCTCCTTCCATCAGCAAGGACATTGAAGATGAAACGTGACTAGGTCTTTCAGCATGACAATGATCACAAGCACACCGCCAGGGCAACAAAGGAGTGGTTTCGTAAGAAGCATTTCAAGGTCCTGGATTGGCCTAGCCAGTCTCCAGATCTAAACCCCATAGAAAACCTTTGGAGGGAGTTGGAAGTCCGTGTTGCCCAGCAACAGCCTCAAAACAGCAGTGCTCTAGAGAAGATCTGCATGGAGGAATGGGCCAACACACCAGCAACAGTGTGTGCCAACCTTGTGAAGACTTACAGAAAACGTTTCACCTCTGTCATTGCCAACAATGGATATTTAACAAAGTATTGAGATGAACCTTTGTTATTGACCAAATACTTATTTTCCATCATAATTTACATATAAATTCTTTCCAAATCAGACAATGTGATTTTCGGGATCTGTTTTCTCATTTTGTCTCTCATAGTTGAGGTCTACCTATGATGTCAACTATAGGCCTCTCATTTTTTTTAGTGGGAGAACCTGCACAATTGGTGGCTGACTAAATACTTTTTTTCCCACTTTATTTAACTCCCCTTGAATATACAGGACCCTGGAATTAATGGAGCTTTAAAATAAATAATAATTATAATAATATCAGGATTAAATATATGCAATATTTGATGAATTCTTGATGCAATACATTTAATAAATTCCACTATATAACATTGTGAAATCTCATTATACTACTCTGATATGCTTGGGTTGCCTAGAGGACCAAACCGTGAACTTTACAATCCAACCACAGAGGTGGAGGAGTTTAGTGAGGTACCCACTATATGTTTTATATAATTAAACATTTCTCCAATTGAATATAACAAAATTGCTACAGATACCTTTGTCTGTAAGAAACATATACAATACTGAGGCTTGTATGTCTAAAAAAAATATTTGCCAAATAAAGTAACTAGCAATAATATACAATATATCTAGCAACAAAATGCATAAGTACAATGACTTCAGTAAAAGAGCCGAAACATTTGTCAAGCTGGCAGTCTGTGGCTTTCAGAGAATAATGGAATACAGCTACATATGTCTTGTATGTACAAATGATAGTGGAACAAATGGAAAACTCTGAAAATGAAACAAATGGCCTTGAATATATGTGGGTAAATAATCTGCCACTTTTATAAGTAGCATTTCAGACTACAGGGGACCTTGCTGGATGGCAAAGAATGCAGTAGATCATTGGCAGAGAGGTTCTCGGAAAGCACATTATAAACAAGGCATTACAAAGGTTCTCTAAGGTTGCTGTGATCCTTGCGTACTTTGATGGAAAACAAACATAGGTCAAGTTGTACAGAGGTAATCTGAATCCTGGGGCTGAACAAATAACTACATATGTTGCTCCATTTCCTAAAGACACCGGGTCTCTAATATGGGTAAATATATGTATCTTCAGACTCCCCATTTATAAAGTTTGCAAGAGAACCTTCAGGCTATGTCTCTACTGCACAAAAAAGCAGCCGTTACTTCAGCATTTTTCGTTTTCTAAAAATGCAAAAAAAAAACAACTAAAAAAGAGCTCCCTAACTTTGTATGTAAAAACATTGGTATCCGACAAAAAATTTTTTTTTTTTCGGTTTTTTTTTTGCGGTTTTTTTGAAACATGTTGCCAAAAATGACTACGCAGGGCAGAATATTTACATTAAGTCTATTAAATTGCCAAAAACTTTTTTGGGCACATTTTTGGGGTGCATTTTTACACGCTTTTTTTTTGCAGAAATCCATAAAATAAAAATGTTTTTCTTTTCGCGAAAGAAACGTAAAAAACGAGCCAAAAAACGTGCAAAAAATGCAAAACGCACCAAAAAAAACTGACTTTTTGAGCAGGCAGCGGACAAAAAAAAAAAAAAAAAAACAGTTTTGAAGTTGAGGATTGGTTTTTCAGGATGTTCTTTGTCCACTGCTGTGTAGGCATAGCCGTTGAAAAACCGATCGTTCAGCCAGCCTATAGACTTTAATAGGAAAAAACTACCTGTAGTCTACACAGGTCATTTTTTCTCTGCTTGTTTTTGAGTTTTGTCGTCGATTTCCCATACAATCAATTGTATGGGCCAACGGCAAAAAAAAAACGAGAACAGACCGCGGTTTTGCGCAAAACGGGACAAAAAACGCAGTCGTGCAACTAACAAAAAACAGTAGATTTTGGACATTTTTTGTCCATGCGTGTAACATAGCCTTTTAAAGGGGAAAATTTCAAAAAAATACTTTTGTTTAACTCACATTTTATGTTTAAAAACCCTTTTTTTAGGGAAATTTTTTTTTAGTTTTTTTTTTCTTTTCCCCTACCCCTTTCCATTTTTTTATTTATGCTTAATCTTGCATTTTCCCCTTTGGGCCCCTAACCTAATAAAATCGACTCTTCCTGTTCTTAAGGGGGATTTTTAGTGTCGCTCTTATCAAAAAACAAGTCAAACTGAAAGGGAAAACCAATGTTACAGAAAAACACAGAATCCCCATCACAAAGGAATAGTCCAGCCCCCCTCTAACCTCCCCGCATGGATTTCCCCCCCAGGGCACACGCAGGGCAAAAACTCTCCAATAAATCTAGGGACAAATCAGCTTTAAGGGCCCCAGTGTATGAAGCTCTGTAACACCTCTGACTGCGTTAAAGCATGCAAGCAAGAATGGGCCATAATGGGGTTTTGGGTTTTTTGTGGCTTTTCCTGACTGGGATGAAGAAGCACAAGCAAGTATAAAACTGCAAATTCACCTATTGTATGACTGCAGGTGGATGAACAATTACTCACCCCTTTTGAGACAACAAACACCCCTAGTAAAACCTGAGGGCCTTTAACAAGAATAAAAAGCCTGGTGAAAAATTATGGAGATCACCACACTTTGAGGATGTTTACCTAGCTTTATATTTCATACAAATACCTAAATCACGGATATGACACAAAGCAAAGTCAATGTTTATCTCCAACCATAAAACAACTTTACGTTACCGCTTTAGGTCACAACTGTTTTCAGATATTTGGTTTTAGTTTTTTCCTCCCCACCTTCCAAGAGCCATAACTTTAATTTTCCCTGTACATATGCATGTGAGGGCTTGTTTTTTTACAGGACAAGATGTACTTTTTAAAGGTACCATTGATCACAGCATAGAATTTTTTAGGGGTTTCCCAGTACAAAATTTTAAAAATG
>JAODAL010009058.1:0-113339 GCA_025379985.1 Phyllomedusa bahiana
TAAACCTTCCAAATTTTATATTTCCCTCCACAGACATTCTCCCCTCACCTCCTGTCTCTTTCCCCCTCCTTGTAAAATTGTAAGCCCTCGCGGGTGGGGTCCTCCCCTCCCTCTGTCGTCCCAAAATTGTCATTACACTTACCTTTTTCACGTATTTTAAGTTTTGTAACCCCCTCGAATTACAGCGCCCTGGAATAAATGGCGTTTTTAAAATTTAAATAATAATAATAATAAAAACAATCCAAACTTTTTTTCTTCATATTTGAAATTTTGCGCCACAGCGCTATTTTCTGCGACCAATACTTTTTTGCACTTCCACCCATAGACATGAATGAGGGTGCATGTTACCAAAGATGAGAAAATGCATCCAACATATGCATCTAAAAATACAGATTACAATAACAGTGAGGGAAACACAGCTATCACACAGATGGTAGGTAAATGACCAAAAGCTACAACGAAAAGATAATACAGCATACATGGTTTGGTTCATGTGGTGGATACGAGCCAGTCAAATTGTCACACACACACACAAGGACATGCAGGGGGGAGAGAAAAGAGGGGAGGAAAAAAAAAAAAAAAAGGGGGGGGTCGTAGTAGTTAACCCATAGAGCCGCGATTGGCCACGTGGTCCGTCCCATGATTAGGACCAAGGGGGTACTGCCGAAAGAAGTATAAAAGAATAGCTGTCAAAGGACTAGACACACAGGTTAATCAGATCAGTAGTACACTAGCTAGCAAGTAATGGAGAGGTACAGCGGAGAGTCCTTAAAGAAGAGCCAGCTGGCCCAGGATCTATTAAATTTATGTGCCTGCTCAAAGGACAGAGCAATAAGTTCCTCCATCCTTTGTATAAAACTGATCTCCACAAACCAGTCCTCGAGGGGTGGGGGTGACGGATGATTTCCATTTCCTCGGTGTCACAGTTTTAGCTGCCTGTAGTAGATGTTTAAGGAGAGACTTTTTAAATTTACTGACCGGCATGGGAAACATAAAGAGGAGCAATGCCTCTGGTGAATTGGGGATCGAAAACCCGGTAAGCTCCTCTATTACCTCTAGGACTGAGATCCAGAAACCCCTAATTAGGGAGCATCCCCACCAGACATGGGACAAAGTCCCCTTCTCTTTCCCGCATCTCCAGCAAGCATCTGGGACCGATGGATACCAACGATATAAGACCGAAGGGACTCTGTACCACCGGGTCAGGAGTTTGTAACAAGTCTCCTGGTGCCTAGAGGCGATAGCTGCTTTATGAGTTAGTTGAAAGCGTCGTTGCCATTGTGGCAAGCTGAAGGAGAGTCCCAGTTCAGTCTCCCAGTGTTGGCAGAAGGAGGGAAGTGACAATGAATGTCTCGCTCCTGAGGAGCACAATATCATTTGCTCAAAAGCTGTAAAAGGCCTGAAGGAGTTTCCCTTGGACTTCGTTTGGTTAAAAAAGTGGGAGAGCTGTAAATACTGGAAGGGAGCTCCCGTTGAGAATCTCTGCGAGCGACTTTAGCTTCACTCCCGACGCTACGTGGCAAAAGCGTAACGGGACCTTCTTAGAACTGCCCGAGAAGGCATTGGAGGAGAGGCCTTGGGGGGAGGGGATGGGGGAGTCAAGGTTGTCCGTAATCGGTGCACATGGGCTACTATGATCAATGAGGCTATGGGAGTCCCTATAAGAGTAGAGAGTGGACAGTGTTTGTTCCACACTAAAAGAGGAAGAAGCACTATTGCAGAGAGCATGGGTCCAGATCCAGGGGAGCACTGCCACGACATTTTTTATTTTTAACTTTAATATTAAGTCCTCCGCTTCATCACTAGGGGGCATGATCATTTGTACAGCCTATTGCATTGTATAAACAATACAATAGGGTGTACAAGTATAGCAGTTATGGGTGTAACATACTTAAAGCGATATACTCCAGCTTGCTTAAACGTAGCGAAATGAGATGGCTTGCAGCAACTTCTTTAAAACATAGGAATTTATTCAAACATCATTACAACAGTGTTAGAGGATAGGGGGATTGCGATACAATACCAGTGCATGCGGTTGCACGACGCGTTTGGACTATTGCATAGTCTTAGTCAATGTGCCCAATGGGTGTAACATGGACTATATAAATTTGGTATTATCGGAATCATTATGACCAATGCAATGGCGTTAATACGTTCTTTATACAGCACAGTGAACTCTATAAAATGCAATAAAAAAGTGATGGAATTTTCCCCCCTATTCCTTCCCATTTTACTGATCTGTTTAAAATAACATGCCAGAAAAACACACCAATATATGGCTGCGTCAACAGAAATAAAAAATGTTTTTTGGAATGTGGGAGTGAAAAAATGAAAAATGGCTTAATGGGTTTTCTCAATACAAAGATTAGCTTTCAACATAAAGGGACAGTTAAAGGAATTATTTGTCTGAATATATTAGTCAGTAGATTTTACTTTAGTCATAAGAGATTTCTTATGTACTCTGAAGTGCATACCAGACAGATGTCTGCTATCTGATTAACTGAGAGCAAAAAGCAGGGAGTGATGTCACCCCACTGAGGGGCTGAGATTGAAGCAAACGAATTCTAACAAGATTAACTTCACTAAAACAAAAGGTACATGTGCTGTGAGGACTGAAAAGCATGGCTTTATCTGTAATCTTGTTAGAAATACATGTCCGCACTGCAAGTAACATCCTTAAAAGCAATATCAATCATGGTCCAGATTTGGGGGTTTTTCTATAGCAGAGTAAATACAATACTTCTAAAACTCAGAAACGTTGTGGGAGAAAACCCCTTTGAAACATCTATTTTTGGGCCTGCTACTATAAAATAAGATTATTTCTTCTATTCGGAGTCAGAACTCACAGCATTGTACCCATCATTCTAGGTGTGATTTTTTTTTTTGGGTCAGAGATGGGCAAAAATCAGCTGTAAATTAGAACTTGTTCTAAAACACAACAATCCAAATTTTTTGTCCCGTGACCCCCAAAAAATAGAGGTACATAGTGGAGGAATGTGTCTAACTCCACTCTATGACAATGTAAATGGTGTCACAACATATGTTTGAGCATGCTTGGGTACAAATGGCAGGCATTTACATCATAACACTCCCATGTATAGGAAGATACATGTCAGCATGTCCTGAACCACCGTATTCAGTTTTTGTCAGATATTACTGGTCTGCAGTTCCGCAAGTGTTCCTGGCTTGTTGCAGGACACTTGCCCTTTCATGCAGCCCTAGTCACATGGTTTTAATTTGTGGACCACAGTGACACAACTTGACATGTGTGAAGATGGCTGTTCTTATGGTTAGCCTGTCGATTAAGAAGTATTTTACGACATATGTAATTCCTATGCTGGTCTCTGCAAGGACTGCTGTGGTGACACTAGGAGTCTGTCCTTCATGCCCTTCAGCTGACTTTTTCGAAGACCTCTGCCATAGGCACAGAGCAACGTGCCCATAATTTCCCATCTGCCAGGTAGGTTATTTATTAATTATTCGTAGCCCTTTAAGCGCCAGAACTGAAAAGGCCTTAATGAGCTTTTAAATGAAGTTTTTGCCCATCATTGAGTTTTTCTTTTACATTTCTTCAGTTTTACATTTCTTAAGATAAGTTTTATGAGAACTTGTTTATGTGGAAGAATTATTTTTTTTTTCTTGAGGGGGGTGTAGTAACATAAATTGCTAGATTTTCGATTTTTTCCACTTAGGCAGGTTGAATAAAAAATTTTTTTTAATTGTTTTAAACTATTTACATTTCACACTAAATATATTTAGATAAAGGGAAAGTGTATCGCTTCATCAGTTCCCTTGTGTTTTCATTGTATTTTCTCAGTTCTTCTCAGCTCTGAAAATCCAGTGAGCATTTTCTCCACTCCAGCTGGGTGTCCCTTAATCTGAAGGGGGATTAAATCATCCCCCCCCCTCACTGTAATGACTCGCTCCCGAGTCAGTTGTGCTACATCTCCCCTCCCCCCTCCATTCTGTCTAAGTCCACTGTCGTATCCTCTCCTTATGCATCTTAACTTTGTAAAACAGAGAGTTCTTCCAACCACAGCCTCATATCATCTAGACAGTCCCTTCTATGAACTCTGAGCACTGGTAATCTCTTCTTACACTGGGAGTTTTGGTCGACAGTTGAATCCATTCTTCTTATGAACTTATCCAGAGCAGCACATGAAAATAATAATAAAAATAAACTTTATTTATATAGCGCCAACATACTTTCCCAGAAATTTTCCAATGTAGAGGTATAAAAACGACAAAATACAGACAATTACACAGTGAAAGCTACTTTACAGGTAGACACAAGGTGTGAGGGGCCCTGCTCGGCAGAAGCTTACAATCAAAGAGGGTGTCACTGGGGAAACAAAAGGGGGAGAATGTGCTAAATTTACAATGGCCCAGCCATGCTTTATAAATCTGGGGAGGATTACATAAAAAATTTGGTGAACGCATGCCACCATGCACTGTACATCTATATACAGTGATAAGTGCCTGTGAGTGCCCAAGTGCAGGGAGCTGGACAAATGTGTGTGATAGAACAGTGGGGGTTAACAATTATGGTTTTGGTAGGCCTGCCTGGAGAAGAATGTTGTTTTCAGGACACCTTAAAACGCGAAGGCTATGGATTGTGCCTGATGGTACGTGGTAAGAAAGATTCCAGAGAATGGGTGGCAGCACGTTCAAATCTTGAAGATTGGGCATGTGAGTTCGATGATTGTTGGTCTGTATTTTGATTCCGTAGCTAAGAGGAGAGAGCGGGCAGAGGTGTAGCCAGAAGAAGAGGATGAGACAGATATGGGGGTGCAGCACCGTGGAGAGTCTTTATGATGAGTGATTAGTTTGCTGTATTCTGTACTGGATGGGCAACCAGTGCAGTGACCTGACGACAGGGTAGGAGGGGCATCAGTATAGCGAGCTGGAAGAGAAAGAACAAGCCTGGCTGCTGCATTCAGGATAGATTGAGAGTGGGAGAGTTTCAGCGAAGGGAGATCCGATAAGCAAGGATTCTTACAGTAGTCAAGACAGAAATGACATAAAGAGGCAAACAGATGAATTTGAGTTTGAGTTTCCACAGTGAGAAAAGGACGGATTCTGGAGATGTTCTTGAGGTGCAAGTGACAGGAGCGGGCAAGGGATTGGATATATGGGGATCTGTCTCCCTTCTATGTTTACACGCAGGAGCATTAGGCACAGAGCACAATTCTGCTGTTTTCTGATTGTAGAAGCAGCTGCAGTGTTACTGTGGAGCTGCTGGCTGTGCAGAGTGAAATTGTTGCCAGCCCCTTATTGAGTGAGAGAGACAGGAATGCACACGCCCGTGAATACAACCAGGGGGCCAGACAGAATGTAAATTAGTAGAGTCGGCAGCCAATAAAATGAAAGGAGGAGGAATCCAACCAGCACTGGGGAACAGTGTTGACACAAAAGATGATAAGAGAGACTGAAAACAAGACAGCTTTGCTAATGACATCCAATTGCAAAGTTGCTTGTTTTCACTGTCCCCTTATTCTGAAGACCATTTAAAGTAATGATACAACCCCTTTAATTCTAAAGGTTACTATAGCTTGTGTTTTTTTTTTTTTTCAAAGTGTTATTTATGTACAATAATTTACATTTATTTTTATTTTCCACATTTCAGTTTTTTTTAAAAATCCCATTAAGGGCTATTTTTCCCTTTTTTTCTACAATTAGCAGTGTATTAAAATATAATGTACTAGCGTACAGGAGTATGCTGTATCAGTATGACACAGGCTGCTGTCAGAATACAGTGTGCCCTGGCAGCAGGGTTATAGAGGCAGTCCTTTTGCTACTCTAGGTCCCCAGGGCTGACTGTATAGACATTTGTGAGCTGCAAATCCCTCCAAGGCAGCAATGTCTTTTGGCGTCGCCATTGGTGGAGAACACGATCCACCCCGTTAGGGTATGTTCACACAGCATAATTGCGGCACGCATTTCACTGCGTATTTGCGCTTTATACGCAGCGAGAAGCGCGCCGCAATTACGGTAATCCATAGCTCTCAGAACTATGGATTATGCCTCGTCCACCCGCGTGTACAATACTATCGCGGGGAGATAAGGGACATGTCATTTATTTGGAGATTGCGCTCCGCGAGTAATGCGTGTCAATGAGTTGCCGGCCCCCCCATCTCCCTGCCTTGGGAGTACGCACTAATCAGTGTGAGCTCCCGAAACACACGGTGTATTGCGGCACGTACTGTATGCTCCGCAATAAACCGTGTAAACATACCCATAAATGACAGTGGGTGGTCGTTAACGTGCCTCACGTTCCAAGTATTTGCAAACAACGTCTTTGTAAACTGCAGAACTGCTGTCGGATTGGGGTGCCTGGGTCCCACCACTGGAGTTGATTCGTATGGCCCACCCTAAAACTAAGACACATGGCTCTTAGACTATATTGTTTGCTTGTTTGCTTTTTGCCTCTCTCTCTGCCATTTTCCTTTTAGGGAAGCCCCATGCCTTCCATGCACAGGGATCCACCATTCCCAAGAGCCCATGGGGGTGGGGGGAGGGGCTTTCCCCTGCTTTCCTGTGGGTCAGTCAAAGCCCTTGCAGAATAATTTAAAAATTATTCATACTTTTTAGGGTAAAAAAAAAAAGTCAGTGGGACGACCATATATTTTGGAAGTTGAGAGATGTGTTATGTCAATTTAGGGATTTACACTTTAAAGGGGTCTTCCCACCAAGTAAAATTGATGTAGAAATCTTGCAAATTACACACTTTCACCATTGATCATTATTAAAAATTCTGTACCATTTTTGTTTTAGCTGCTACCTTAGTGATCCATAGTGTACAGCTCATCTCCAAGGGATACGACCAGTAACGAGGGCTCCTCAGTTCTGGCAGCACATGCTCAGACATCACCTCTCCTGTCAGGCAGCTACTGCCATTCTCTTCCGTGCTTAGTAATCACACACACTCACTGCTAAGCGAGTGTTCAACTCCCCAGGCGCTGTCATGCTACTCCTGTCTTCTGCACTCCTTAGTAATTAGTCAATCAGTGCAAATAAATGAAAGGAAAAAAGAAATCTCAATCAGTTATATACATTGAGACAAAAAAAATCCACAATTTTGGTTCCTGCAAGTATTTGAACCTAGTACCCCTATGCGTCTCACAAGGAACCATTTTGCCAACTTTTGCAAACTCTGAATGTATTGAGTTCCAGCTGTTGGGCAACTTGCAGCATGTAGGCATATCGAGCTTGAAATTGGAACGCATTTTTGTGACTCTTAATGGGAATAACTGAAAACTGTTTTTATGTGTATCTGTTATATCTAAACAGCAGGCAACCCAAAGTAATCTTGATGGATATCCTAAGGTCTGGTTCAGGAAGACAGTCTGCACAAAATAATGTAACTGGTTCAAATTCTTGTACCGATTCAACGTATCCTATAAATAACAACACATCAGCAAACCAAGTTTTGCAAGGTGCTTCAGATAACCTGTGCTTGTCCAGGTACAGTATGCTATACACATTGACCTAGCGTTCTGTAAATTTTGGTTTGCAAAGTCAAGCCTGGCATGTTAAATATTGGGTAGTCTAATGTGTGTGTGTGTGTGTACATATATATGTGTATGTATGTATATATCTTGAAGTCAAGAGAGTCACAACTTTTTATTAGGCTTTGTACACATGTGTCGGCAGTCGTGTTCAGAACCTCCATTTTATGTTCTCTCCGGAATGACAGAAAAAAAATAAGCTCAGCAAGCTGAGCGATTTCTTCCGTCCGACCAATGGACACCACACCATAAACTTGATAGATCCAGTGTAATCAATAGGGTTCATCGGGTTCCATTGTTGTCTGTTGTGAAACAGATCCTTTTATGTCCTTTTTAACCTCTGCAACAGAGGTTCCAAAAGAAACCTTTGATGTAGATGTGCAACAAGCATTACTTTGACCAAATACCACTGCCTCAAATAATCCACTTAAAGAAAAAACCTAACGTAACTTTTAATAAACAGTCTAAAATAATTGTATATGCCCAGACAATATGCTACATGGATTCTTCATATCAAACAAAAAGGGTCAAAAATACAAAATACTTTATATAAGGGGCAAAGAGAATAGGGACTCGCTAATGTAGATGTCCAAATGGTACACCGCCACCGGTAGATTCGCCACAGAAAGAGGAAATTATTGGTATGCCCCAAGAACAAAACTGACCCTTAGCAGGGAAAGCACCACGAAAAGAGTAACCCCCACAAAATAGACCTTTTACCTAACCCTACTCCTATTAAAACGCCCAAATGCATTAATATAGTGAGCCTATGTAGTAGCCTTAGGAAAGGTGTGTATACCGTATACCTGGACATATACAATTATTTGAGACTGTTTATTCAAAGTTAGGTTTTAGGTTTTTTCTTCCAGCGACTTATTTGAGGCAGTGATATCTATTCTAGTATTTAAGCACACTTTTTGTTTGAATATGGACAGTGGCAGTGATTATCTTACATTGACCAAGTTTACAGTAATTTCCTTTGAAATTCTTCCCAGTGCCAATACCAAAAATGCTGCAGTGACTGTTAATAGGTCAATTACAAGACGCAATATAGTGAATTACCATGATTTTTCATCCTTATGTAGACTTGCCCTAAATTTGAGAGTTTAAAGGGATTGTCTCATCACAAAGTTTCATAGGGTGCATGAATGAAATAATGCTGCTTTTCTCTGTCACTTCCTGGTCAAGCTGTCTGTAATTAGCATATGAGCTCCATGTATTCAGACTTCTCTGTTTATCAGTCTAGATTAAATAAATTACCTTCTCTGAGGTCCAGAGCAGCTTCTGTGCTAATGTAAACAGTAGAGTAATTAGTCTTTTGTCTGAAAGATCAGATAACACACAAGCTTTCAGGGAGTGTGAGGACTCCCTGCTATCAGAACAAACAGCAGGGGAAACAGAGTACACAGGTCAGTCATTTGGGAAACCTGAAAACCCTCAGAATGTGATCAAATCATTTGTAGCTCCTTAACAAAAAAAGAAAATTAACAAAGCAATATATTTGGAAAACATCTTCATTTAGTGTTCCCTACATTTTGAAAGCTATTCTTTGTACTGAGCCAACCCCTTTAATGATAACCTAAAGTCATCTGCTGTGGAACTTAAACAATGGTGGCTACACAATCAATATAAAAAAGTGACAGCTTCAAGATGAACATATCAGAAAAAGAAATGGGGTTAAGAACAGCACACTAGAAACGTGGCACAGGATTCCCACGAAGAATAACTTGAGAGGTGTTGTCTTGACTGAAAGAATGTAACCATTATAATTTGGTGGACAGCAACAGAGAAAGACCAGTCATTGCAGTCTTGTGCCAGTTTTCACATATACCAGGATTCGTGCCATAGTTTCTTCACCCAACTCTGTATGCTATGTATATGATGCTGGAAATATTACACTTCAGTTCTTAAAAATGTTTATGGTTTCATACATGGCTGTTTAAGCTGTGTATGCCATTGCTTTCCCCCTTGAGTGATGTACAATGTGTGAGCAAACCAGTGACAATCAGGATAAAAACAACATAGTGCATTACAATTCAGTGCTCTTCCCACTTCATAGTAAGCAGATGTAGTAGTCGGTCTCGGTAATCAGGCCATCTTATTTTTACTGTATTACATACATGGCTGGCACAGCCCTAAAAACTTGGGTCTCCTTTATAGGAGAAAGTTCACACAATGGATCTGAATGAGGAATTCTGCGTGGAATAACCTTTAGGCTAGGTTCACACAGCTTATTCACGGCGTAATTGCAGGACGTATTTCGCCCGCAATTACGCGGTGTGCTCCGGAGCAGGGGTTGAAGAGGGGGCGGCAGCCCGCCGGCCCCATAGACATTAATTATTCTCGGCGCGTATACGCTGTGAATAATTGACATGTCACTTCTCTCCCCGCTCGCCGTTTTGTGCAAGCAGGGAGAGAAGACGTAATCCATAGTTCTCTATGAGAACTGTGGATTGCCGTAATGACTGGAACGGATTTCAGCCCGTAATTCGCGCAGTATGGCGTGCAATATGGACTGAAATACGTCCCAGAATAAGCCGTGTGAACATAGCCTTAAAATTCTTGTGCAATCAGATTGCCACTGTGCTAGAGTGCAGATTTACAAACCATGGTCTTCAAATATGTGGTGTGGGGTAAAAAACAAACTTAAAGGAGTTGTCTCACGACAGGCTTTCAGCCTACTTCAATGTCACTGTTAGCATAGGATTTTTGAATTGAGGGGCGTGCTTCTTGTCTGGCTCTTCTCCTCCCTCTTCCTCCCTCCCCTCAGCACACAGACAGCTCTCCTTCTATACAGCAGGGGGAGGGCGAGGGGGTTTGCTGCCAGAGTTAACCCTGTGTGTGCCTGCCTAGGTCTGCTGCAGGCTCTTGCTGCTTCTCTACACAGTCAGGAGACAACAGGGAGAGGGCTGATCTAGGAGTGTGGAGAGGTCTGTGAAGCTGTGTATGCTAATAGCAGAGCAGAGGGGATGCATGTGTTCCTATACCCCCTGCTTAGCATACAAATCTCCACATCTCAAGCAACAACAAACCCTGTCAGAACAGACACAGGGCAGCTGTGAAGTGTTACTATAATCACGATGTGTCACTAGTACAGCAGAGCATGAACCGTTCACATGCCCCCTGATCTGTTCTATTAGTATAGTCAGAGCTCCACATACACATCATGATTATAGTAAACACCCGAGTCACTGCTGTCACATCTATTGATCAGCCCTTACCTCTCTCTCCTCAATCTGTGTGAGAGCAGGAGGAAGCAGGCACACACAGGGTTTAAATCCAGCTAAAACAGACCCCCCAAGAACCAGACCCTTTCCCCTTCCCTACAAAAGGGCATACTGGGTTTGGAGGGGCCTGTCCCCTTTTACCTTTATTCAGAAACAGATGAGTCACCAGCATTTAACCAGCCATTGAGAAAAAAGATCAACAGGTCAGCTGCTATGGGGGTTTTGGGGAGCTGATGTTTCTACTACAAAGGGGATAACTCAAAATCAGTAGGACATTTGTTAATGAACATATTTTGGGCAAAGCGCATGTTTTTTAAAATTTTAAAAATTTAAAAACCCCCAATCATTGAAGCGAGACAACCCCCTTTAAGAAAAAAACCCTTTTCGGAAACCCAAAAGTTATCCTTTTAGTTTTTTTTTCTTGCCAAGGATTACATGGCTAGTTTTTGTGGTTGGAAGAGTGAACCTTTGAATATTTACAAAATGTGCTGTAGAAAATTTTTTCCCAAAAAATTTCCACAGTTTTGCCATTTAGGGCCAAAAGTCGGGAAGGGTTTTAAAACGTTTCGCTTAATCCCTTTTTCCCCAAAAACAATATTTAAAAAATATCAAATGGGGAAACCAGATAAGAAAAGGGCAAAAACCTATAGGTAGGAGGGGGCCCGGGAAAACAAAAAGCAGGTAAAAGGAGGGATGTTTCAAGGTGGGCCGCCCCAAAAACCCACTGGTAAAAAGGGGGAAACGGTAAAGGGCGGGAGCGCTAGCAAGGATTACACGTCTAATTTTTCCGGTTATAAAAGTGAACCTTTGAATGCATATGTGGTGGCACCTCTCAGCCCGTTTTACAGAGCGGCATAGGTTTTCCCCTTTTTCCCCTAACTTTTATGCCCCCAAAAAAAATTTGTTGAAAATAGAAAGGCTTTTGATTTTTTTTGAAAATTTAAAGAAAAAATCCATCATCCTTTTTGAGACAACTCCATCAGTAAGGTGAATCAAAAAGGATCGTACAAATTTATAGCCTCAGTATTCCCAACTGAGAGAAAATAACCCCATTTTTAACATATAAAAGCAAAACTACCAGGCTTTATTTTAAAACACAAAAATTTTTAAAAAAGTGATTTCCATTGAGGACATGTCAATGCCGGGGCAGCAGTCCCCAGCAATTTCCTCAAAAACAAAAGTCACTGTTTAAGTAATGTGTGTCTTGGGATTTTTAGACCCTTTTAAACTGGGGGGGAGACCAATACAGGGGGCCCTTTAAAAGGGGGTTTTTGCCGGGAATTGATTCCCTTTCCCTTTCCTTACACTCAAGGGAAATATAAACAAAGCATGGGGAGCCCATGAATCCCTGAAAGGGGTGAAAAGGGGGGGGTGAGCAGGAGTGAGGAAGGGAAAGGGAAATGCTAAAAATTTCACTCAAATAAATAAAATTCCCAACATTTGGTTTCCTATACAGCAACAGATTTCATATGTTTGCACTTTTTCCTCCCCCGGGGCCCCCTTGAAAGCTCCTCTAAATGATCCCTGTCCCCCAATAAGAATGCAAAACTGCCCAAGAAAATGCTTAAGGAAAAACCCTGTAAAGGAAACCCAAAGGGGACTGACCCAATGCTGTAGCCTCCCCGGGCCCACTTTTGGGGGGGGGGGGGTAATCAACATATTTAAATTTTTTTTGATTAAAAAAAAACCCCTTTTGGGAGGTTTCCCACTTTCACTTTTTACATGTGGAAAAACCCCCTTTTAAATTAATTGCAGCCCCAATGGAAGAATTTGCGGGGTTTTTATTTTTTCGGTCAGGAGACCACGCAACATTGGTAATGGGTTGATTCAGCACGCCGACCCCAACGTTATCCAAAGGTATCGGTGAACATTCAAATGAAAATGTGGAGGTGCCCAATCCTACTGATAGAAGAATATCTGCCAAACAGTCTGTGTGTGCCATAGGCCACTCCTTTAACATGTCCGGGAAAGGGATTCATCAGGACATTTAATCCCCGCAAAAAAAAAGGGGGGGCCGGGTAGATTTTTGTCTCTGCCTTTGCAAAAAAAAGTTTACTTTGGGCTCATCCCTCCTTTTTGGGAAAATTGCCCTTTTTTTAAAATTGAGGTCAAAGGTAGCCGCCTCGCTAAACGCTACCCTGTCAGTGAATTTGTCCTCTTTCAATTTACCCTGCAAGTCAACGCAAAAGTCAGAGCATTGTGGTTTAGTGTCTGGTTTTAGCTCCTGAAGATGATGTAATCTGTATGGTTTTAAACTTTGCATTTTTTTTTTTGGGCACACCTTAGTCCCAAAGCTAGCCC
The DNA here is from genome assembly GCA_025379985.1 of Phyllomedusa bahiana. Taxonomy (NCBI): domain Eukaryota; kingdom Metazoa; phylum Chordata; class Amphibia; order Anura; family Hylidae; genus Phyllomedusa; species Phyllomedusa bahiana. Next base: position 13,037 of record JAODAL010009058.1, read on the forward strand.
AGCCCCTATTTTGACTTTCCTTAATTTTTATGCTTGTACAGGGCTCAAGCCCTTTTTGGGTTTTTCTTTTCAAAAAGTCTTTGGGGGGTTTGCCCAGACTTATTCTCCCTGACAAACACCCAGTGGTTTCAGTTTCCTTCACCCAGTTTGAAATTTCCTTTTTTTAAGAGGGAAAACACAATTTTTTCTAAAAGTTTTGCTGTTTTTTATCACAAAAAAACCAGGTTCTTGCAAAATTTTAATTGGCAAATTTTACAGGACAGGTTTGGATGCTGATTCTGGGTATGGTTTCTGCGCCTGGAATCAGCAGCCAAAACGGAAAATTTTAAAGTTTTTAAAAAAACTGTGCCCCTTTTACAGAAAAATTATACAATTTTAAAAAGCTGAAAAAAAAATGGTTTATTTGGGGACACAACCCGATAATCCTTTGGGCAAATCCCGGTCCTTTTCCCCTTTCTAAAATTTAAAACCGGTAAGCACATGGGGAAAAATTTTTTTGAAAAAACGAAAGAAAGAACCGGGAAAATTTTGTTCCGCACAAGAGATTTGTTTGTTAAACTCGCCCCAAAGGGAAGATCCCAAAAAGGCCCGATTTGTTTAACGGAAAACCGCCCCCCCAAAAAAGCCTTTCCTCCAGTTCATTTCCATCGCTTCATATGTAAAACTGCATAGTCGTTCATTCAACGTTTTTTTTTTTTTTAAATTACTCCTTTTAAAATGCTGAGAAATTAAAATGGACCCGGGCCCAAAACCAGGGGGCATTTCGGTGAGTAAAATGGCCATAGGAAACATTGGAGAGCAGCCTCCAAAATGTCTTACACTGTGGATCCGCACCCAAAAAACGCCCTGGCACAATGTTTGAATGGCAGAATGAAAACTACACTGGAAACATCAAAAGACGGACATCTCAAAAACTTTCCCCGGGGAAAAATTTCAAGTTTTAAGACAAGTAATTTTGGGGCCAAATTTGGAACGAAAAACACCCTACAAATTAAACCAGGGTTTTAAATTGTTAAAAAAACTTTTCCTTTCTTTGTTTCACCAAACTTTCACTATGGAAAGCACATTTTAAAATTTTCTTCTTGAGAAAAAGAAAGCTGTGCTGTGATGGGTTGCTCTGTGCAATAAGCCAGTTTGGTGTTGATTTTCAGTTACCAGCCATTTTTCCCTGTTTCGGGGGAAATAAAGCCGAAACTACAGGGGACCCAGCCTTTGTGAATCATCATGTACAGGGGCTTTTAAATTTTGGGGGTTCTGACCTTTAATTTAATTTTCACATAAAAAAAAAAATAAAAATATTAACCAAATTTTTTTTTTTTTTTTCTCTCCTCCTTTTTTTATTCCTTTAAAAATTTTTTTCCCCCATGGAATGGCTTAGGGGCCCTTTCCAAAACGGCTTAAAAATGGGGCCCTAATTTTTGGTCCGGGAATTACGGGGCCCCAAATGGGGCCCAAAAAACGGTCCGAAAACGGCCCATTCATTAAAGGGAATTTTACAGTTCCCCAAAGAGAACTATGGATTACCCCCCTTCCCTCCTCTCCCCGCCCGGCGAAGCCGCCGGGGGGGGGAGATAATAGACATTCACTTTCCCACGGCCCTATACGCCCGCTAAACAGTGATATCCAAGGGGCCGGGGGAAGTGGGCCCGGGCCCCCTGCTTAAACCCCCGGTTTTCCCCCCCCGCCCCCAGTCCAACGGGCGTAATTGCGGGGGGGAAAATTAACCCTCCCGCAATTAAGCCGTTGAACAACCTTTTTCCCCCTTTCACTTATTTCCATAATTAAAATTTTTTTCTGGTTAAAACAGTCACTTTCGGGTAAACAGAGAACCAGAGAGTATATTTTGGCCTCTGTTAGGGCCCGAAACCCCTTTTAGGGCCACAAAGCAAACTAAAGAAATTTTTGTTTTTAAAAAGAATAGTAGGGAAGTAGAAAAATAGTAATTTAAAATTTTTTTAAAAAGTTTTAAAATTCCCCCGGGCCCCCAAAGGGTGAAACCCAACCCCCCGGGATCTTAAACAATTCAATATTATTTACTGTGAATCAGAAATGTATATTTTACAAGCAATATGTGTCTTTTCTATGCATTTTAAAAAAAAATATTTTTTTACAGACCCCTATGGGGCAAAAACCTTCTGCCCCTTTTCACCAAATTTCCCCTAAACTCTGATGCCAACAATTTTGGGTTTTGAAAAAGACTTTCAGTTTTACTATCCGATACTTTAGCAATTGTACAATGTTTCACAACTGCATGTTGTAAGCGCTTCGTACGTCCCTCATCCACATTTCCCGTGGGATGATAAACTGCCCCAAACCTCCGGGTCTTTTTGCCACATCCCCAGTTTATTTCCCCAAATTGGGAGATGCACGGGCCCTGTACAGCTAAGGGTCCAACCAGGGGGGGGGGAAGAACCCCAAAATAAGGCAGTTTGGAGGGCTACTTGGCCCCGGTTAAAAAATGAACCCCCCCAAAAGAAACCAGGGACTTCTGGCCTTTTTCTACAAAAAAGGTTAAAGACAACCCGTTTACAGTTTATCCCCCCTTTGTGAGGACAGCACAATGTGGGACCCTGCTTTTCCCCGCTCTGTGTCCCTTATTCTGTGAGAAGAGTGGTTTTTGGGAGATTTAATGCTCAAACTGCTTTTAATCCAAAAAAGAGTCCGCTTATTCATTAAAGGTGTTAGCCCCGCCCCCCCCCAAAGGCAGAAACCCCACCGCGTTATTAAAAATTTTCTACCTATTCAAAGTAATAGGTTAGTCAGTTGTGAGGTGGGCGGGTCATGAATTAAATAGACTTCATGATTAAGCTGGACTCGTTTCTGGCTGAAAATTGACAGATTTGATCATTAAATACACTAACTACAGCATCTTACAGAATAAGGGACAGCACTGGAAACAGCAGGTCTGAACTACCGTGCTGTCCTAGCAAGGGGGGATAACCTATGTAAAGGGTTCCCCCTTTAAGGGGTTTTTCTCACTAAAAGGTTTGCTTTTTGTCCTTTTAACAGTGCCTAAAATTTGAGATACCCCCCTTTTTGAGGGTTGTCACCCCCGGGGCTCTAGCTAAGACCTAAAATTCTCATATGGTTCCCAGCATGGTTGCATAGTTACAAACCTGGCTTTACTGCAATGGGGGGAAACCGAAAACACGCCCTGAATTCAAAAAAAAACCAAGAAAAGGGGTGGGGTAAGATAAATTTCAAGTACGTCAGGGCCAAAAAGTTTTGGAAGAACAAATATTATTTTCACATGATCGTTGCCCTCGGGTTTTTATGTTGTTTTTTTAGATTTTTTTTTCATAAAAAATAAAAGTGAAAATCATTTTATGATTAACAAAAGCTTTTATTGACATTAGAATGGTTAATGCAGAAAATCAATATTTAGTGTTTTTTTTGGGACCTCTGAAATTCTCCCTGGATGCTCTCAATCAACTTCTGGACCAAATCCTGATGTAGAAGCCCATTCTTGCACAATCAATGCTTGATTTTGTCACATTTTTTGGGTTTTTGTTTGTCCAAAACCCGTTCTTGATTGACCACAAGTTTCAAGGGGATTAAGATTGGGATTTCCAGCCAGGCCCCAAAATCTCTGTTTTGTTCCTGAGCCATTTAGTTATCCCCTTTTGGCTTTATGGCAAGGTGCTCCATCAGCGGAAAAGGATTGTTGATCACCAAAATGCTTTCTTGGGGGGTTCCTGGGGTTTTGGACCATTCCCTTTTTTCATGGATGTGTTTTTTGGCAAGACTGTTTTGGAGCCGATTTCCCCTTTGGTGAGAAGCAAAACCCCAAAATGAAGGTTTCGGATGTTTTTAAATTGGATTTAGACAAGACTGGGTGGGATCGCTCACCTTTCTTTTCCGAACAAGTTTTTTCAGATGTTCCAAACTTTTGGAAAGGGGTTCATCAAGAAAATGACTTTACCCCTCCTCCAGTCCATCCTTACCCTTTGGAGAATATCAGCTGTCCCTGATGTTTTTTTTTGGAGAAAGGGGTTTTTTGCTGCCCTCCTTGACACCCAGGGCCCTTCTCCATGATCTCCGCCTCCAGTGCTGCAATGCAATAACCTGTGCTGCCATTCCTGAGCAAGCTCCACTGCTGGAGCCCTTTTTGAAGTGAAACATTTTTTGAGCGGTCCCGGGTTTTTGGTCTTTTTTGGGGCCCTGGAGCCTTTTTTGGAACAATGGAACCTCTCTCCTTGAATTCCTTGTTGCTAATTGTTGACTGAGGGGAAAACTTTCTAGCTGCGTACTCTTCCGTTAGGCCCGTTTTTTGCAGTGCAATGTGACTGCACGTGTTTCTTTGAGATAACCAGGTTAAAAAAAAAAAAGGAAACAAGATGCCAAGCACCCCGCCTCCTTTTTTAAATTCCAGGGGTGGGGTTCTACTTAATCATGACGATTTATCTCCCCCCCCTGTCCTCATCAAACCCACACCCTTTTTAATGGGGGCAATCACTGAAACTTTTTAGTGGTCCTTTTAAGGGGAGGGCCGCAAAAGAAGTTGAAAAGTGTTTTGGGGGGAAAAAATTATTTTTTTAGGCACTATTGACTTTGCAAATTTAAATTTTATTAAGCTGTCACCTTTTTTAACATTCTGGGGTAAAAGCAAATTGCATTATAAAACTATGCAGTAGACTTTTGAAAAATTTAAATTTTATCATTTCAAAAAATTTTGGGCCTGCTGTAGTGAGACAACCCCTTTTCTGGTTTGAGGGATCAGGCCTTCATGGAAATGTATCAGTGTGATTTACAGCAGATTTCTGATGCAATTGAATAAATGGTATTTTCATTTATAAATGTCCACTATTTCAGATAGTATCTGACCAGATAGAGTAGGAATAATTTATGCAGCTTTATCCCCACTTTCCTCCTAGGTAAAATGGCAGTAAACTGGTTACAACCTAGTATTCAGTACCGGGTAGTGTATTTATGATCAGTGGAACACAATAGGCCCTTTTCTCAGTGTCAGCAGTAAACCAGTCTTCATAGATACATTCTAATGTACACAAATGATAAAAATCTTCTAAGCTGATGGTCATTACTGACCTCTTACAAGACCGGTATAAGTTTATTTTTTGCCATATAGTCTACTACATTGTCTAGATTCCCACTCTAATGTATTTGTTTTTCAGGTCTGAACAGATTGCAGGTTTTAGCAAGGAAGCTAAATCTTCTGAAAAAGCGGCTGTGGAGCCTAAAGGTTTGATGCTAGTTTGGATTATTCATTTTGATTATTTTATTTCTTTTTCTCCTTAACATTCGTGTTCAATTTTTCAAGCCTTTTTCATAGTTAATATGTAGGGCCTTTTTTCTCGAAATGCTTTACAAGAAAAACGGACATCGTTGCCCATACCAAATGATGGGTACTCCCTAAGCTACTGTAAAAAAAAAAAAAAAAAAAAAAAAGGCTTTGGTTGATTTGGGCAACGCCTTTTCCTTTTTTTGGGTAAAGGCTTGAGATATAAGAATTAAAATGAAATAACGAACATAATTCAATTTTAATTCAATGCAGTGGCCCAGTCACCCAGCTGTGCAAGGAGCTCCATGCAATGGAATGAAGCTGCATTACAATTCTCTACACAGGGCTGCAGTGTTGAATTGGCATAGTAGTACCTACATTCTTGGCTTGTGGGGGCCCAAAAATTTTCGCATCCCCGATCTAAAGAAAAAAGGAAATATTTAGCAATATACCGCCACTTTTAGAAATAGGTTATTGTTTTAACCTAAAAGGCTTTACAAAGATTTGCTTTCATTCCCCTTTTTTTGGGGTCAGGTGAAAAACAGGGAAAATTCCCCCGCTTAAGCTAAAAGGTTTTTAAAAGGGTTCTCTCCCCTTAAAACATGGTGGGATTTTAAAAGATTTTTTTCAAATCTATTGCTTTTTTTTATTTTTTTTTGGGTGTTTAAGAGAAATTTTTGAGTGTACACGGGTTTTCTTTGAAAACCCTGCTTCCCCAGTCGGAAAATCTGTTATTAAATTAGCTAAAAAGAGAAAGCGATCGGGGAGTGACTTCCCTTTCCATGGAGGGACTGAATAGTGAATTCCTTTTTTCCAGGTAAATTTCCTAACAAGTTTGGGCAACTGTTTAAGCACTGTTTTATGTGCTCCCAGCCCCTTTTGCTTTTTTTTAATAAAGTTTAGCTTCTGTATTTGGGTCAGGGTAAAAGCAAAATATGCTTTTTCACATAAATAAAAAATTTTCCCACACCCGGGAGGAGACAGAGTGAGGGGAAAAATGCTAAGGATAGGCAAACGGGGTTGTGGGTGAGAAAACCCCTTTAATCTTCCATTGCCAGACGGAGGACAAAATCTCCCGATCTGGTCTGTGCAAATCCACGTACTAAGCTGTTAGTTATGTGACTGCCTACAAAAGGTTAAAACCGACGAGGTTATGGTTTTTTATGAGACAACCCCCTTTTAAAATTTTTTCCGCTCTATTTTCCCAAAAAAACCCCTTCATAACATTTTGTGGGGTTTTTTTTTTTGTTTTTCATAATAATGGGCACAAACAGAAGTATGGTCAGCTCACTATTTCACATCATTTGCAGCCCATGTGAACTACAAGTAAATAGTAGAGAGAAAAATTAAAAATAAAAATCAAACGCTGCCATACTTGCTACACAATTGCAGGACAAAAAAAAACAATCCCCCTTTTGAGGCGTTATTTGCCCAGTGCTCATGGGGAAGAAGTTGTCCAGGTTCAGAATAATGGGTGAGCAAACCTTTTTATACCATCCTGAGGGGAAAACAGTTTTTTTGTACAAAAAAGGGATTGGATAGATTAAAAAAAAAAAAAAAAAAAAAAAAACCACAGGGAAGATTGTACAAAGCAAAAAAATTTGATTTAAACCATTTACAAGCCCACTTTCCATTTAGGGGCAGTTGCTAATATTAAAATTTCCCCATAGTTTAAAAATTAAAAAAGGGTGGGAAAATTTTTACGGTTCCCCCCTTGGGTTTGGCCTTTTCAAAAAAAATGGAAAGGGCTTTCCATGCTATTCACTTCGTGGGTTTTTAAAGCATATTTTTAAAATGCCCAAAAACAAAATAGTTTTTAAACCCCTTTTGGCCCCAGTTTTTTAGGGCCCAAAAAATACATTTAAAAAATATTTCAAACATGGCTAATTTGGGTTTGGGTTTATGATAAAGGGCCAAAAAAACGCAAGCTAGCAACCAATGTCAACGGTCCTCATTCTCTTGCAAGTTCCTGCACTAACTTTAGTGGCAATCAACAAAATTCTCAAAAAGTGGGTCGTTATTTACTTGAAATCACTGATAAGGAGATAATGTCTAATTTTTCTGTGTTTTTTTGTATATTGCACAAAAAACACTTTTTTGCAGCAAAATTAAAAGTCCTTTTTGTTGAAGCCTGTGTGGGTTTGGTTTTCGTATGTTCCCCAAAACAGGTCCTTATTTATAGCCTGCCAGGCCAAAAATTAAGGGGGTTTTGTGGGGCAACCAAAGGGAAATACCATTTACTATAAACAATCGGGCTGCTAAGCAGAGCCAGGTTAGGAGTCTGCTGTATTCAACACTGGGATCCCTAATTTTAGTTTTCTTTTCACCCCCAAAGGAACTGGTGGAAAAAAATGTGTGGGAAATTTCCAAATTGTTTTCATGGGGAAATCCAAGCTGTAGTACCACGGTGTTGGGGGAAAAAAATGGAAGGGTTTTGGAATTCCCGTTGGGTTTTTTTTTGGGGGGGAACTAGATGAAAATTGGGTTAAAAATTTAAAACTTTCAACCAAAAAATTTTTTGACCCTGAAATTTCTTTCTGCGGAATTTTCCTTTTACCCCTTGGGTGCTTTTTACACTAGATGGAAACAAAGTGCCCTTTCGAAAAAAATTTTTGGCCCCCTTGGGAAATTTTCAACCTTTTTCCCCATTTCAGGCTTTTAAAAAAAGATAAAAAATTTTAAAAATTTTTTTTTGAAGGGAAAAAAAAGTGGGACCAATTGTGAATTAAATGAACGGAAAAAAAAAGTATTTTTGGTTTTTTTTAAAAATTTTTTAAAAAAAAAAATAAAAAATGGAAAAAAATTTGGGGCCCCTTGTAAGAAATTTGTAGCCCCTTTTAAATTAAAAATTTTTTGCCACCCTTTGTGCGAAATTTCAAATGCAAGTCACTTGGGGGCTGTCTTACGTTTTTTTCCATTGAGGGGACTTAAAATCCTTTCCATTTTTTTCCCTTTGGGCAAGCCCGGGCTCAGTGAGGTTGGATGGAGAGGATTTAAGTGAAAAAAGCAGTTTTCAGCTCTTTCCAAGTGGAACGAAATGTATTGGATATTTTAAACCTTTATAAAAAATAAAAAAAACTGAAAAGTGGGGCGTGCGATATTAGTCCCCTTTTCTTTCAGTGCCGCAAACTCACTCCAGAAGTTCAGTGAGGATCTCGGAATGATCCAATGTTGTCCTAAATGACTGATGATGATAAATATAATCCACCTGTGTGTAATCAAGTCTCCGTATAAATGCACCTGCTCTTTTTATAGTCTCAGGGTTCTTTTAAAGGCGTAGAGAGCATCATGAAGACTAAGGAACACACCATGCAGGTCCTGACACTTTTTGTGGAGAAGTTCAAGCTGGATTTGGCTACAAAAAGTTTTCCCTAAACTTTAAAAATCCCAAGGAGCACTGTGCAAAGCGATCATATTGAAATGGAAGGAGTATCAGCCCACTGCAAATCTACCAAGACCCGCGCCCTCTAAACTTTCATCTCAAACAAGGGGAAGACTGATCATAGATTGCAGCCAAGAGGCACATGATCACTTGGAATAACTGGAGGGATCTACACTGAGGTGGTGGAGAGTCTGTCCATGGGAAACAACAATCAGTCGTACACCTTGCAAAATCTGCCCTTTAGGGCAAGAGGGCAAGAAGAAGCCATTGCTCAAAGATATCCATAAAAGTCTCATTTAAAGTTTGCCACAAGCCACCTGGGAGACACCAAACAAGTGGAAGAAGGGGCTCTGCTCGGATGAAACCAAAATCCAACTTTTTGGGGCCCCAATGCAAAAAGATGTTTTTTGGCGTAAAAAACAAAACAAACTCATCACCCTGAACACACCATCCCCACTGTCACACTGGTGGTGGCAGCATCATGGTTTGGGCTTTTCTTCAGCAGGGACAGGGAAGATGGTTAAAATTGATGGGAAGATGGATGGAGCAAAATACAGGACCATTCTGGAAGAAACCTTTTGGAGTCTGCAAAAGACCTGAGACTGGGACGGAGATTTATCTTCCAACAAGGGCAATGATCCCAAACATAAAGCAAAATCTACAATGGAATGGTTCACAAATAAACGTATCCAGGTGTTAGAATGGCAAGTCACAGTCCAGACCTGAATCCAATCGAGAATCTGTGGAAAGAGCTGAAAACTGCTGTTCACAAACGCTCTCCATCCAACCTCGCTGAGCTCCAGCTGTGCGCCAAAGAAGAATGGGCAAGAATTTCAGTCTCTCGATGTGCAAAACTGATAGAGACATACCCCCAAGCGACTTGCAGCTGTAATCGCAGCAAAAGGTGGCGCTACAAAGTATTAACTTGAGGGAGACGAATAATTTTGCACGCCCCACTTTTCAGTTTTATTTTTTACAAAAGCTTAAAATATCCAATAAATTTCGTTCCACTTCACAATTGTGTCCCACTTGTTGATTCTTCACAAAAAAATTAATTTTATATCTTTAGGTTTGAAGCCTGAAATGTGGCAAAAGGTTGAAAAGTTCAAGGGGCCAAATACTTTTGCAAGGCACTGTACTTGAAGGTGAAGATTAAAGGGGTGTTATCGTTTCATTAAATGGTCTTCAGAATAAGGGGACAGTGAAAACAAGCAACTTTGCAATTGGATGTCATTAGCAAAGCTGCCTTGTTCTCACAGTGTCCCTTATCTTGTGTTTTTATTTAAAAATGATATCCTTTGTGGGCTTAAACCTCCTGATCCCTCCTCCTTGCAATTCATTATCTGAGAGCTCATTACATTCTGTACAGCCCCTGGGTCATTCAAGGAGCTGGGGTGTCTGACTCAGAGTTAGGGGCGTAGCATTTTCTGTTTCCACACCTAGCAGAAACAGACTGCAGCAGATTATACAATGAGAAAACATGACATTTTGACCCTGTGCCTAACTCTCCTGCATACACGCAGATCTGTGCCGTTCTTAGAAAGCTGTAAAAACATATCCACTTTAGAGATCAGTGCTCAGATTAGATTGAATGCAGCCTGTGGATATATACAGCTCTTATATAAAATAAGCTGATAGGGAGAGACACAGTGATATGTGGACTCAGAGGGGGGGGGGGGGGGGGGGTCTCAGGCCAGCATTGAAGGGGGCATGATGTCATCCAGCTGGGAGGGGAAGAAACGCCCCTGCATTCACAGAGCTGGGAAGCTAAGAGCAGTGTGAATCAGCCGAAGTAAGGAAACGATACATCCCCTTTAAGGCTATGTCTACACTGCAGTGGACACAAAACGACCTGAAAACGAATTACTAAAAACATTCATGAAACTGAGTTCTGTCCACTGCCTGTCAAAAGAAGCTGAAAAAACGTCAGTTTTTTGGCGCGTTTTTCGTTTTTTGTAGCGTTTTTTGAAGCGTTTTTTTGAAGCGTCTTTGCTCCGCTTTTTAATGTATGCACAAATTAAGCCATTGGTTGTAAGCTACACCCTACAGGTGGAGTTAACATGTTAAGCAGTCACTTCCTTTAGATCACTGTAGCCATTGTGAGCACATTGTCCCTTGTGTGCTACTGCTTTACTAAAATTTTGCACCAGATTCTTGCACCAAAATCCACAAAAACCCACATTATCTTTGCATACAGGAAGATAGCTGTATTAGCGTCAAAATCTGTAAAGAAAAGGATTTTAGCGCCAAAATCCCAAAAAATGCATTATTGCACCAAATTCCGTAACAAAAAATATTTTTAGTGTCAGAAGCGTGATCAGTTTATTAGCGCCAAAATTTTTAAAGATCTTGATCTTAGCCCCCAAATCCGTCAAAAAACGGATTCTGACGCCGAAATCCATAAAAAATTTATTTATTTGCGTCAAAAGCTAGATCACTTTATTAGCGCCAAAATCTGTAAAAAAATTATTTTAGTGCCAAAAAACGTAATAAAAAACATTTTTGGCGTCAGCGGCGAGATAACGTTAGCGCCAAAATCTGTCAAAAAGAAAATTAATTTGTGCCCAAAAACGTAAAAAAACGGATTTTTGCGCCAAAATCTGTAAAAAAAAAAAAAAAAAAAAAACCCGTATTTTTGGCGTCAGAAGCGAGAACGTTATCGGCGCCAAAATCTGTGAAAAAAATTATTTTAGTGTAAAAAAACGTATTTTTGGCATCAGAGGCGAAGTAACGTTATTAGCGGCAAAATCTGTAAAAAAAAAAATTATTTTAGTGCCAAAAAACGTAAAAAACTTTTTAGCGAAAATCGTAAGCGACCAAAGCATGATCATTTTATTACAAAAAGTACAAACAAGGACACATCGGACACTTGTATGCAAATTTGATAAGATATAACCTTTGTTACACCCACTATAGGTGGGACTTGGGTCTCCTGGGAGGGTTTTCATTGAAAAATCGCGGCAAAAAACGCTGCGAAAACGCACAAAATAACGCATCAAAAGACGTCTGCCGCTTTCCATAGACTCCTGTAGTAAATTTTCTGCCCTGCTCTGCCGTTTTTTAGAGCATGTTGCAAAATACGACCAGTAAAAAAAAAACGAGCAGAAAAAGAAGCTCAGTGTAGACAGCAGGAGGGTTTTACAATAGAAGTCTATGGGAGATGATTGCAGTCGTTTTTCCAGCGTTTTTAGAAAACGAAAAACGCTGAAAAAACGTCCGTTTTTCTGTGCAGTGTAGACATAGCCTAAAATGCATCTCAATTGACATGGACTTGCTTAAAGACCATCACATAAAGGGATGTACTCATCATGCTGTTTCAAACAGCCTGCTTTTCACAGCAAGCTTCAGACTCCCTTCCTGCCAGGCTGTTGGTGGTTCTACAACAGCGGATCCTGTTGATGGTGGGGTCTAAACAGCAGGGCAGAAGGCTACAGGGCGCTAAAGGATTATAGATTTTCAGTAAGAAAGAAACAAGCTCCTGTGCTGCTTATAAGACAGGAGCCTTAGCAGCAGGGAGTGATGTCGCCTGTCCAACTATCCCGTCCTGAGCTCTACATCCTGTTAGAGCTCAGAGAAACAAGCAGGAGATAAAAACTGCTCTAGTTCTGAAAGGAAGCAAAGTCAGAACAGCAATGTATTTGGTTATTGCCTTTTTTTAACGTCACCTGCAAGTTTTAAGCTAATCAGTGTGGTAAGAATAACCATATAACCTCTATTACTTAATGTAGTTTTTCAGGATATTTTCTTTCAATGACAGCTGCACAGACCTGTTCATAGGTTGGTTTTTTTTTTCAGGAAAAAACAGCTGTGATTTTCTAACCTTCTATGCCTTTAAATGTTGGTAATAACTTATTACAAGAATCAGCACAATGGTTTTTGTGCTTCTGGAGTCCCTCCAGCAGTGCTTATTATTGGGCACCGTGATTTAATTTTTTTTTTTTTTTTTGCCATGCAGCTTCCTACTAAGCCCTTTAAGGGAAGCATTTAAAGAATAGTGTACCAATGCCACCTATACAAGATGCTAATGCTGAAAGAGCAGTATTTTTATTCTTCCTCCTTAGGTTAACATCGTTCTGGAGACAAATTGGCTTTAAATAAAATTGCCTCAAAGAAATACAAAAAAAAGTGTTCATTGTATCTATGTTGCTTTATTGTTTCAGCCTCTCTTCAAGATTTGAATACTCCAGAACTGGGTCAGGAAGCCTCACTGAGTACTGTGTGCCGGGATGTCAGCAATACACCTATTTCTCCACAAAAAGATGTGAAGAAAAGTAGCATTGAAGAAAGAGACACAAATGCATCCAAATCAATAAATCCAGAATGTGTGAGTAACTATGTCCTGTCCGAGACCATTATTTGTAAAGATACATAGTGAAACACATTCAGATTTTACTTCACCGTTATGTAACAATGCCAAACCTTAAAAAGAATCCAACACCTTGTACAAGCTATATAATCTGCCAGCTTTTTGTTATAGAGCAGGAGTAGCTGAGCAGATTGATCTATATCTTCAGAGATTCAGTAGAACTTATAACTTATTTAAATTCCTGTTTATTCTGGGTGGTGTGATCAGTGATTGATGGCTATCTCCATATGCATAAGGAAGGCTATCAAATCACGGATCCGCCCCTCTCCCCTCGTGTGCTCCTTAGATCAGAAAAAGCAGGGATGTAGATTATAAATTCTACCAAAGCTCTCTTTTCAAAACTACATATCAATCTGCACAGCTCCTTCTGCTTTAAAACATGCGGCCTGCAGATCAGATAGCATGTTTAATGTGACAGGTTCTCTTTAAATATCTCTCTATAGATATACACACACCTCCACAATACTTATAATAAATGCAATGTTTTTATACAGCAAACCTCATTCTTTAAGATAAGGAGCTAATACAGGAGCCCCTCATTTCATTTTTTAATACTAGTCTATCTAATTATTACTTCAGTTGTAAAACTACGAAGTATTTGTTGGTGCTAGAAAATATTAAGATTATTATTTCAAGACTATGTGGAACAAAGTTGACACTCCTAATTGAGAACATAAATGACACTAAAGAAATTCACACATTTTGGCCAAAAACTCACTTGCTCCTGATCTTAAAAAAAAATTGAACCCGAGATCAAAGTTTAGCTAACTTTTGTGGGTTCCAATTTCATAAGCCACCCTGACTACCAGAAAAGTTGCACAAGACTAGCCCGTTCTAACAGCAAGCAAAAAGTGTAGCATCTGAACTTGACAGAGGCCAAAAAATCCCTTCCTTGCCCCTTGTAGAAGTCACGCGTCCTAAATGAATACCAGTAGCCCTGTATATTCCGCTTTACAAGGAATATGTCCAACCCCTTCTTAATTCTATATGTGATTATGGAATTATGTAGCAGCACGTGCCATAAGTTTATGGTCCGTAAAGTATACTTTAATGTGAAATTGCCCTTCCTTTAGGGCAGAAATCTTGTGCGGTCTGTAGTTTCCACAAATAGAATAACTTATTGCATATTTTTATGTGGGCCATTTTCATGTCAAGATATCACACCTCCTAGTCTCCAATTTTTTAACATTTTTTTTTTAAATGGACTGATACCCAAAACTGCAGGCTCTATAAATGGTTTACTTTCTTCTTTAGAAGCAGTGTCTTTTCTTATGGAAGGCAATATCTTATTGGCTGATACCAGAGACTGGCATGGCATGCTATATTTTACTTTATAATCAGCAATTCATATCCTTCTCCATTGTAGACTCTCCTATAGTGATTCAAAATGTATAACCTTACGCTTATCACTAAACCTCTTTTACCATGCAGATCATGCATTAAGAATATGACTGTGTAGAGTATGTAAGCCGGCAGGCCCAAGAGCTTTATTCACAGGACCAATAACTAGTTGCATCATGTTAGTGAACATGTCCCTAGTAGTCGATCTTAAAGAATTGCTTGGTAACCATATTGTTAATGTTTTCATCATTACAGGCAGGCAGATTGTCTATAAATCAGAAGTCTGTATTAAAGCAACACACGCTGAGAACAGGTCTATGATGAAAAACCTCTGTCTAATTTCTGGCTCCAGATACTTGTGACAACCTACCAGCACCTTGTTGAGTCACCCCCAGCCCATCTAACTGCTGTCAGTGCTGCATACAGCGGTTACTCTGAATATTAGTAATAATAATGTGACTTGACTGTATTTGATTTGCCGTTTTGCTTTGATTATTGCTCCAGAAAATAGTTTGTTTCTACTAGTGGTACTTATGAGTGATGTCCCTTTTTAGAGCAAAGAGGTGTTGATGCAGTTCCCTATAATAACAGTGATCCACCTATTTGTGGTGTGCCCAGCTGATGCATGAAGAGGTCTATGTACAACCTACATTTCCTGTGTGGACATTGGGCTTTGTGTATGAAAACAGTCAGGCTATGTGTACACTGCAGCGGACAAAAAACGACCTGAAAACGAATTACTAAAAAACGTTCATGAAACTGAGTTTTCTGTCCATTGCCTGTCAAAAGCAGCTGAAAAAACGCCAGTTTTTTGTTACGTTTTTACACTCATTTTTTGCTTGTCTTCAAGCCTGTTTTATAATGTATGCATAAATTAAGCCATTGGATGCAACTCCGCTCTACAAAAGGGGATATAAAGCACATTACTGCATTTATATGTCATCTTGTAGTAGTTTTACGTATTTTGGCGCTAATAAATTTATTTTGCGTTTGTCGTCAAATACGTTTCTTTACAGATTTTTGGCCCTAAAGTCAATTTTTTAAATGGATTTTGGTGCTAAGATCTGCATTTTTATGGATTTTGGCGCTAATAAAGTTCTCGCGTTTGTCGCCAAAAATATGTGGTTTTTTTTTACGGATTTTGGTGCTTAAATCCATATTTTTAAGGATTTTGGCGCTAAGTTATCTTGCGTTTGTCACCAAAAATGTTATTTTATGGATCTTGGCCCTATAGTCCATTTTTGTTTTTTTTACGGATTTTGGCACCAGAATCCATTTTGTAACGGATTTTGGCGCCAGAATCCATTTTTTTTTTACAGATTTTGGTGCTAAAATCCTTTTCTTAACTTTATTAGCGCCAAAATATGTTTTCTCGATTTGGACGCCAAAAATACGTTGTTACAGATTTTGGCGCAAGAATCCTTTCAGATTTTGGCAGTAATAAAGTTAGGAAAAGGATTGTAGCGCCAAAATCTGTAAAAAAAAAACAAAAAAAAAAAACGTATTTTTAGCGTCAGAACGAGAGAACTTTATTGGAGCCAAAATCTGTAAAGTGTTTTAGTGGCAAAATCTGTCAAAACGGATTCTTGCACCAAAATCCGTAAAAAAAATATATATATATTTTTAGCATCAGAATCGAGAGAACTTTATTAGCGCCAAAACATGTTAAAAGGATTTTAGCACCAAAATTCGAAAAAAAGGATTCGGACGCCAAAATATAGGTGGGACTTGGGTCGCCTGGGAGAGTTTTCATTGAAAAATCGTGGCAAAAAACGCAGCGAAAACGTGACAAAAGACGTCCGGCGCTTTCCATAGACTCCTGTAGTAAATTTTCTGCCCTGCTCTGGCGTTTTTTAGAACATGTTGCAAAAGACGAGCAGTAAAAAAAAAAAAAAACGAGCAAAAAAAGCTCAGTGTAGACAGCAGCACGTTTTTACAATAGAAGTCTATGGGAGATGTTTTCAGTTGTTTTTAGAAAATGAAAAATGCTGAAAAAACGGATGTTTTTCTGTGCAGTGTAGACATAGCCTTAGACTGTCTTACTGCTAGACAGTCTTCATACACATGGCCCACTGTCTCAGAGTAATCCATTCACAAGTCTGTTTTGTGGCAAATGTTTAATTTTGGTGTATGGCAGGAATACAATAATAAGCGATCCATAATATTTCTACATTTACAGAACAATCCAATGAAGAGTAATGCTGTAGGATCACCAGATGCACGGGAGAAGACCTACTGCTACAAAAGAGCAGCGTACCGGGACAAGACCATAACGTCGCCGACAAATGTGTCTGTGCTCTGTTCTAAAGATAAACCTCCTCTCCCTTCATCAGAATCTGTTGTAGACTGTTCTTTGAAATCATCTGATCGTGCCCGAGACATCCCATCCAGGACTTCTAGGGAAAGTAAAAAGTCTCCAGCTGATAGGAGCTTAATGGATCCACCAATGAGCAGTTCCTCTTCTTACGGCATTAAATCGAGCAGAAGGAAGCTGCATCTGCGAAATTCCAATAAAGGAGACCGCCCACTCGAGCCAAGTAAGTTGTATTTACACAATGTGATGAACATGTTGGGCGACACGTATGAATTTTGGTGTTTAAACAACATATTTTGTGCACGTAATAGCCTAGAATGCGGCTGATTTATGAACCCTCTCTACAGCGGGTCATAAATTAGGCACATTCTAGCGCTAGGGGGACATTATTGGCTCAGGTATACCACTTTGAAAGTGGTTTACCTGTTCCAGCAGTAATGCGCCTAGAAATGGCGTACTGAAGCTATAAATATGTACAGTTCTAGTGCGCCTTGCCTCCCGCATGCCCCCTCCCCCCCGCGCGAGATCAGGCGCATTACAAAGTGCCGCAGGTGCTCTGTAATGCGCCCGATAATGGCGTGCGGTAGGATTTGCGCTAATGCGAACGGCTGAAAATACGCCAAACTTCTGCCACAGCCCTGTTCATACATGTCCCCCATTAGGTCTGCTTTAACCAGCGTTGACTGTTCACATGCTACTTGTATAAGAAACTGGACACTGACCTTATGTCACCTGATCTGAACCTAGATATTATTCTGCTGTATAACATTTTAAGAATATAAACATGCGAAGGGGTTGCCCAGAGAAATATTTTTTCATTTACAAGGGGTCAGTGTGGGTTAAAAACAAAGGATTACAAGTATTGTAATACTTTGTTGCCTTTCTGGCAGATACTGGGTCCTAACTGTTCACCTTTTATTGGTCTCGGCTTCACACAAAGGAATTGTCGCTAGGCCAATCAATGGTAGGTGAATGATGCTTGTAAATTAAAAGTTATTTTCCCCAGAGAACCCCTTCAACTAAAGGTTCTTTGTGCATATTTCAACCAAGTACCATATTTTTGGACTATAACATGACAAGTTTTTCCCAAAATTTAGGAGGAAAAGGGGGGTGCGACTTATAGTTTGCATGTAGGCAGTGGGATGCTGCCGCAGACTCTTTCCTCAGAAGCAATGGAGAAAGGAGTGGAGTCTCCACTGCGGGAAGCCAGCGGTAGAATTTAACCTCTTCACACATTTAGACGTTCCTGAACGGCCAAATAGCATGAAGGGTGCATGGCGTGTGCGCCATATGTGACGAGTGGCGGCTGTTCGTTACAGCTAGCAACTGCCACTAATAACAGGGACTAGATCCCTGCTGTTAACACTTTAGTCACTGTGGCGATCGCAGCCACAGCTAAATGAATGAGAAATAGTACTGCGTTCCTCCCTCCGATGATCCCTTTGTGACATAATTGCAGGAGGACGATCAGTAACCACGGCAGTCCTGAGGAAGCAGGGCATGAGTCTTCGTGTAACTTGTAGTCCTTTTTAATATATACTTATTTTTGTATGTGGATATTTGTAATGGTATGTTTTTATGCTTGATGTTGTGCTCCAGAGTTGGGCAGTTTTTTCAAATTAAAAAAGAAATGCACATGTAAAGACCAGTGCTTTTCTTAGCTTTATTTCTGCCAACCCTGGTGTTATATAAGTGTAGTGTAGTGTACATTGTTTGGGGCGTACTTCGGCACATTTTTGCAAAATTATATCCAAAATACATCCTAAAAGACGCAGTGTGAACACCTAACAGTAGATATGGGAGCCGGCTCCGATCCCTGCTGTTTAACACTAGGCGCCACGGTCTGACGTAGTTGCGTGGGTGATGATCGGCTGCCATGACAGCCGGAAGCCTCATGCAAGTTTCTGTAGCAGTCATGTATGTACAACTATTACACTCTGCAATAGGCAGGGTGTAATAGGCAATGAATGAAAATCGCACTGCCTAGTGGTCATGTACCCTGGGGGACTAATTGTTAAGAAGTTACACATAATTGGTATCATAATGTTCATAAAAGTCTGATCTATTAAATAGAACATAATTTGTCCCATATGATACATAGAATGAATTGCCAAAATTGAGATTTTTTAGTCATTTCACATCCCCAAAAAATTAATAAAAAAGCCACATGTATCCCAAATGGTACCATTACCAATCAGCCCGCAAAAACTGAGCTCTTGTTTAGGTCTATGGACTAAAAGACCAAAAAACAAATATTGGTTGCAGAAAATGGCATATCAGTGAAAACTTTAAAGTACTAAACTATAACGAAACTTGCATATTTCATATCACTGGATCATATCGACCTACAGAATACAGATGATATAATTTATATTGAAGAGTGAACTCCATAGCAATTAAACCCCATTATACATTATATGTTATGGTCAATGTCACCATTAAAAGGTACCTCTTGCTCTGCAAAAAACAAGCCCTCATATGGCAATGTAGGTAGAAAAATAACGTTATGGCTTCTGAAGAGGGAGAAGGAAAAAACTTAAAAAAAAAAAAAAATGGAAAATAACGGTGACTTAAAGGAATTAAGTAATGTTTAGGAGGGAAGTAATTCAATGTTCTTTAGGAGGTTATTGATGCTGTACAGGAATGGGTCAACATTCAGTCAAAAGATTTGTTCATATCTTTTGGGTCCTCTACTAGCTGTACATAGGGCGACGTGTATGATTTTTGGCACCCAGGCACTTTTTTTGGGCCAGATGTTAGTGTAGAATGTGCCTGAATCTATGAACCTGTTCTACTGTGGGTCATAAATCAGATGCATTCGAGCGCAAAAACGCCACTTCTGGCTCATGTAAACCACTTTGAAAGTGCTTTACCTGTTCCAGCAGTAATGAAGCTATAAATGTGTAGCTTTGTACAGTTGTTGTGCGACATGCCTCCAGCATGCCCCCGATCTCAGGCGCATTACAAAGTGTCACGGGTGCTGTGTCATGTGCCCAAGACTGGAGTGCGCCCGTTTAAAAATAAAGCAAACGGGGCTAGTCTTCGGGCTGAAAAGATGCCAGATTTCTGGTGCAGCCCCGTTCATACATGTCCCCCATAATGTTTTGGTGTGAGGGCCATGTAGCTGTAGGATTTTATCTGGCTATGGTTAAGAAACTAACCAGTTGTTAAACTTTATTTACTGTATCATGAAAAAGGAATCTACACTTATTTGGCACGCACTATGATGGCCCACTGTTGAGCACCACTTGGTTCACTTAAAGCATTGCTGACCTTGAAAACGTCTGTATGTAGACAATGATTTCCTCACAGTACTTGCCCAGCTTCAGTTAAGATATATCCATAAAAGGCTAAATCAATGAATGCTATCAATACAAGAATTACATTCCCACTTACATGATTGTACTATATGGAATGAATCCTTGTAATTTGCTTATGTCTGCTGTTTGTTTGTTTTGCATTAGTGAACTGCCTTAATTGAGTAAACTGTTTCACCATACAAAGTGTCTCCTAATAAAAATATATATTTTTAAACACAGTTGTGCTATCAAGTGATGAAGAGGAGAGAGAACACGAAGCAAGTGTAATGCTACATAATGAACCCACTTCAGTGAAAACATCAATTGAAAAGAAAGATGATGATGTATATAACAAACAGTGCTCTTCTCCCTCAAATGAGGTAGAACCTATGGTATGCTAGTAGCTTTTTTTGTCTATTTGTAACCCAAAAATGCATGTTTTAATTAGCTAACAATGGGTTTTTGCAGATTACATTTATAATCCTGTTACATATATCAAGAAACAATTGGAGACCTTCTGTATATAAAATATAATCTTTAATACTGCAATTTATAAAAACACTAATCTTATCCTAAACCTCACCCTACCAAAAGAATCAGAGGATAAACTCCTCCTACCTAAATCAGAGTATCCGCCCTGACAAGGGCGACCCCAATCAGCAATTCATCCATGTAGAGTCAGGTTCTTTTAAGTCTCTTATTCAATAGATGAGAAGCCCCAAAAAAGAAGTGGTCATCCAAATATAGTAAATTGCTGACTGACAGTGTCAAAATTAACCAAGTTTGTAAAAAGAGGATTTTAATATTAATAGCCGAAGAGATCCCAGAATAAACAAAATTCCTATGCGTTTGTCCTGTGGGTAACACAGGTTCATCAAGGAATAAAGTGGTTATACATATAAATCCATTATATTCTGGCTATAAAAACTAGATAATATAGCGTGTTGTGTGGGCATGCAACACACTGTTCAAAATAAATGTGAAGCAGGCAGTGTATACCTACTTCTCAAATTAACTATTAAGCAGGGAGCTACACTAATCATGTTACTATGAAGTATCATTTACCAATATTAAACAAGCAAAATCACATAGTAACAAATTGTAACAATTTACAGCATCAAGATAAATGCACATACTATGTTACAATAGTGAGAAAAGTATATGATTGATAAATTAAGTACGCATTACGTATAACAGCCCAAATCAAATACAGATTGAATGTCAGGGACCATATTATAAACATATACAGCCAAATAAAACACACCATCACCAGCACTGAGGCAGTATACACACACCAAAATTGTGCCACTGGGATACCAAATTGAAAATGGTCATATTCCCAGAGTCGCACATCAAGTACATTTCACTTATATATAACAAAATGCCCATAATACTGGGGTTAATAGCAGTTCAATAACAAAGTGCGAATGGGCTAGATAATGCAGAGATTGTTCTCTGTGATGTTAGGGGCAAGAGATGTGGTCCCAGGTAGTAAAATCTGATCGATTCGAACAGATTAACTTGCCTAGGACTGCATCTCCTGCCACTTTCATACCTACTCTAGCCTCTTCATTCTTTCGCTAATCACTGCAGACTGTGCATTCAGTCCAAATTCTGTTTAAGGCTAGGTTCACACGGCTTATTTTGGGATGTATTTCAGCCCGTAATACACGCCGTACTGCGCGAATAACGGGTTGAAATATGTCCCAGGCATTACGGTAATCCACAGTTCTCGTAGAGAACTATGGATTACGGCTCCTCTCCCCGCTCGCACAATATGACGAGCGGGGAGAGAAGTGACATGTCAATTATTCATGGTGTATACACGCTGAGAATAATGAATGTCTATGGGGACGGCGGGAATGTCTATGGGGACGGCGTAATTGTGGGCCGAAGTACATCCCGCAATTAAGCCGTGTGAACGTAGCCTAAGGGTAAGTCGACACAGCATGGTTTTTGGATCTGAAATCTGTCTGAAAACCGACTGTTAACCATCCCCACAGACTTAAATAGAAAATCCGAGCTGTAGTCTACACAGCTGGGATTTTTCAATAGTCATATTTTAAATCCGAAAACCATCCAAAAAAACTTGTAACGTGCATATTCTTCCGCCTGGTTTTTGGGCGGAAGATGTACTGGTCAGTGGTAAAGGGGTGGCTGAAACCGCAAACCGCGGACACAACCGTCCCCCAAAACCATCCAAAAGACAATAAACAGAATCTGACCGGCATTTTACCACTGCCAAGTCCTTGCAGCACGAGACTGTATGATGAGAGATCCTTACCCTGAACTTACGAGCAATCCAGCTAGCTGCAGCGTTGAATCAATAACCCACTGACATGCTCCACATTATCTTTTCCTCTCTAGCATTTGTCTTTCATGGACAACCAGTCTTCTAAGGGGACTTGAAGAAGTTTGTGACATTATAAAGATGCAATATTCTGGAAATCACATACTTGGAATGACCACGTTCTCGTGCTGCAGCTGATAGGGTCATCCCTTTGACTTTTACCAGAACAACCTGCTGCTGGAGGCTTTCAGTCACTTTACACTGGCTCACTATCTTGCAAAGTCAGTGGAAAGTTAGGCTGGCAGTTAAATAGGGTTTGCCAGATAATTAAGGAAATGAGCACCAGGTGCCAGATTAACACACAGGGAAGTGGCTGAAAGTGTACTCTACTTTTTATCAGTGTCTTTTTCAAATATCTCATTGAAGTTTCTTATACTGTGCTTCAAAATATATGTAACCCATGAAATATATGTTTAAAATACTGCTCTTTTACTCCTGTCCAGATCATTTCAAATAGGAGACAGTGACTTTAAGACGTAGAAAATTGTATGTTGTTCTCTAATTTTGAGAAATTGGGATCAAAGATGGACAATCCTTCTTTTTTTTTTTTTTTTTTTTTTCTTCTTTTTGAGGAGGTGCACCACTATTAGTAGGCCATGACCAGCTTGTCCAATTGGATTTTTTTTTTGCCTTTTTCTGGTCATTTATTACCATGTTGCGCTACAGAAAATTGTTGGAAGATGTTGAGCAGTCATATGGTATAACTGATCTGATGAGTCTCCACTTGGCATAGCTGTTGAATACAGGGGAAGCATGCCGAGAAAAGAGCAAAGCTTTTGGCCCAAAAAGAGTTTTACAGTAGTTGTTAATCTTTTCTTGCTAATCATTTGCCGCAATTTTAAGTGGCAGATCTAGTATACTTCAGACCCATGCGTTATCTTTAAATCTATGAAAATAATAATGTTAATAGCCCTAAATCTGTAAAAGTTTTAAATTGCATTTTATGTAATGTAGGATTGTTCTGTGAGTATACCGAATCGACTTCCAACAGTAGAGAACTCGGTACTTGAATTAAAACTTCTCAATATATATTATGGCAAAACCAAAGGAAGAGCAACCGGCCCCGCAAAGGTAATGTATCAATTACATTTATTTGTTTCCTAAGGGGTTATCCTACAAATAACTTTTAACTTGCTTTCTTAGATCATGCAAGACATTACAATTGCTCAGTCAAAATAAAAAACTACAGCGATGATGCCCCCTAGTGCTATTTTGATTATCTGCAAAAATGTTTGCTTGACGTGTCCCAGTGTTGGTGATCAACAAACAAAGAAAATGTCTGCCTGTCTGTGTCTCTCTCTCATATATATACTGTAAATAGCTATATCTCGCTATCTATATATCTACCGATCTCTGTCTATCTATCTATATCTCATGTCACCTCACTGAGCTAGAATGGTCTATCTGGTATGCACAAACCACATATCAAAATGAAGCATGGTATATCAAGCAGAAATAGGATGCAAAAAAACATCAAAAATAGATCACAGTCAATTAAAATCACTCCTGGAAGAGGTTCAAGTGCATCATATTCTCAAGCTAACTACCAAAGAATAGATGCTGGGGACCTATGGAAGGAGAGACCTATTAATTCAGTGCGCATAAGACCTGCCAAAAGGAAAGTATACCTGCGCACCAAAGAAATGCCGACCCGTACGTCTACAAAATCTAGAAGTCTGAGAGGATGATGTAGCTGACACTATAGAAATAACTAATTTGTATCACGAGTATTAATACATTGTTGCCAAATAATTTTACATAATAAAGCAGCAAAAAAGAAATACTGCATGTTCTTTTTAAGCCAAGAAGATTATTCAATATTCTAAAAGTATTGTGCTTGTTAATACAATACATTGTTGGCAAATATACGTGTTCTACTACAGAAGGAAAAGCACAAAAATGTGCATAAAAAAGCACTCAACAAAATGGCAAATAAATACCACAACTTGTGTAATTTGTACAAAAAAAAAGGGAAAAAAAAAACATGTTCAGCTCCAATGCATTAATGGGAACCTTTAAGGTGGTGTATGGTGCACTATCTGAGAGTCGGTTCTGTTAGAGGGATAGAAGCGGAGTTCTGTGATATTCAGGTTTATATGATTTGGAGCAGGATGTCTGTGTAAAAAGCAGAGTAAATTCTGACCGGACTCCTTAAGTGACAATAGGAGTCTTACCCCGCTTACATAGTGATTAACAGCTTTCCTTGTATTTTGTAGTGTGTCTTAAAAAGCTAACTGTTAAAGGGGTTGTCTCACTACAAGGATTGCTTTTTATGTTAAAGATCTTGCAAAAACAAGTCACTTTGCAATATATGTCCATTAACAGTGTCCTACCTATTCTGAGATATCACCTCTTGTATGGGCTGCATCAGCTCCTCAGGTTGCTATAGCTACAGACTTGTCTGATCTATCCTGATAGACTGCCAGCGCTGGTTTCTATAGCTACAGACCTGGCTTCTACTGCAGCCTAGTAGACGCCAGTAAACATACCCCTGAATTCAAAGTGAAACTAAGACAACAGGACTGAGGTGTGATGAATCAATGTAGTGAGACAAGCCCTTTAATCATTGTATGTGGGCGGGGTCAGCAGTACTTTCATTTTCACAGTTTTTCTCTGCCCTTTACTCAGAAGTTCAGCATCAAATTATAAAAACCTATATAACACAGATCACCACTTCTCCTCTATCATATACTACTTTCACATAGGGCACCACAAACCAGACAGCTTAACCCCTTAACGACCGTGCACCGTCTTTTGACGTTGGCTGGTGCTGGTCGTTCGTCTACAGCGACGTCTTTTGGCGTCGCTGTAGCCTTCGGGGATTGCGCCGCCCGGCGCCGCAGTTGCGCAGTGATCGGGGCTGTACTACACAGCCCCGATCCCAGAGCATCTCCTGTGAGCACCGGGGTGTGGAGGAAACCTCCGCAACCCGGTGCTTTAACCCTTTGATTGTGGCGGTGCGTTACCACAGCGCAATCAAAGGGTTCCCCTGCTCTGTCGGGTGATCGGAACACCCAGTGACCTGACAGAGCCCGGGGACCAGCTGCACAGTCAGCTCTGGGGACCTAGCGTGGCCCCAAAGCTGTCTCTGTACTAAGCCAGTGACCAGGACACACTGTGTGCTGTCCTAATCACTGCCTGTGTCAGACTGACACAGATTATAATGTATTAGCATATATAAATATGCTAATACATTACTAAGTGTTAAAAAAAAAAAAAAAAAATGTAAAACAGTTCTCCCTTCATGGGATTAAAAAAAAAAGTAAAAAAAAAAAAAAACACATAAAAAGTGTAAACAAATGAATAAAAAAAGAAATAATAAAATAAATAGTTAATAAAAAAATAATTGTGCATATATTACACACACAAAAAAACCCTACACATATTGGGCATCCACACGACCATAATAACCTGTAGAATTAATCTAACAAGTTATTAAGTGTGAAATGTGAATGACGTAAAAAAAAAAAAAAAATTGAAAAAAAATTCTGCCATAATTTAAAAGTGAACTTAAACTATTCCCCCATAAAGTACAACTTGTCTCGAATAAAACGAGGCCTCATACAACTGCGTCATTGAAAAATAAAAAAGTTACAACTGTTGAAACTCAAGGAGGCAAAAACTAAAAAAATGTTCTGGTCATTAACTACTTTTTAGGCCTGGGGCTTAAGGGGTTAAATCATCTTGTACACAGGCATTGGAGTGCTTTCTGCTAGTGTGTAGGCCAGACAATATGGGGATGTTTAGACAACGCTGATTTTTACATGGCAGTTTAGGGTATGTTCACACGGCATGTTGGGTCCGTGTGAACATACGTTCTTAGATGCGTGTTTGGGTCCGTCTCTAGACAGACCCAAACACGCATCTAGCAATGAGCAGTGTGTGTTACATTGCGTTTTTCGCATCCGTTCTAAGAATTGTCATGTCAATTCCTGATCCGAACGGCGCAAACTATAAACTATAGGGTGCAATCCTGCTGCAGCCAAAATGCTTCCAAACACGCAGCTGCATGTTGGATGCATTTTGGATCTGATTGACGCTGCGTTTTCGGATGCGATTTTCGGATCCAATACGGATCTTTAAACGCAATGTGAATACATGGAAATACGCCCTAAGATAAGCACCCAAAAACACTGTGTGAACATACCCTAGGAATCGGCGCACTACAAGCAGCTTTTTTTTCACCAGCTTTTAAAGCACATGCTGAGAGGGAATCAAAAGAACACCAGGGGCCACCATAAGTACGTAACATCAATATTGGAATACATTTTTTTTTAACCATCCCTAATAAAATTGTTTCCATTTTGCGTAATCTTTTAGAAAATTATTTTATTGTGCCAGATCCCTTTTATATAGAAAGCTAAAACATAGAATAACTATTTATGGTTTGCATGTAAAATTTTGTTTTTTTTATACATGTTTGTTTTTGTTTCTTTTTAAACATAGGTTACCCCGAAATCTATTGAAATTTCCCTGAAAGGCAAGTATCAGTTCTGTGATGCCATTTTGTTTTATATCTTACTTATAGTGGTGTCAGTAATCAGGATTTCTAATTGCTGTGTGAGGTATCCGCTTTATGGCCTGTGTAATTTTATTTTCACATAAAGGTCAAATATCGCTTTTCAGTTTTTCGTCTATGTGAAACTGAAGAAGCTTATGTGAAAATTCAGATCCTTTCCAAGACTTTGATAGAAAGGGAACTGGAATTAAATGGTTGTTTACGTGACAATATTCTGTTATATATCAGTCATAACCATTAGGAAGAGGTTTATTTACTGCAGCCATGATGCACAGTGAAACAAGACCATGCCTCCAAGTTATGACGGTCTAGTTACAAACAGAGTCTTTTATGGCTTTTTATGTTCGTTTTTATAGATTCTACCCAGTTTGGTACATTAATATGGCACTACCTGTCTCTAGGTCCTGGTAGTAAGCTTTTTATCAAACCATCATGGGTGCCTACATGGTCTCTATATGATACGTCACACATATTAATAGCTACACATTTCAGTTATGTGACCTGAAATGTCAATGTGATGTTACTGTATGTTGAATAGTGTCCACTGGAGCTTCAAAGACCTTTAACACCCATCACCTTGCACCTTTTTATTTTAATTATTTATTTTCATGTAAAATTATCCTTTAAAGGGGATGTATTGCTTCTTCAGTTCAGCTGTTCCCTTGAAGCTTGATGCTCTCACTTCCTGAAATCCAGGGGCATTTCTTCCCCTCCCAGCTGGGTGTTTCTGGACTGATGACATCATCCCCCCTTCACTGTTCATTCTGGCTCCAGTGGGTCCCCCCTCCACATATCACTGTCCTCTCCCTATGCAGTCTTATTTTGTAAGAGCTGTTTACATACCACAGGCCTGCATTCAGTCTAAACAGTCTTCTATGAACTCAGCACTGATCTCTCACAGCTGTAGGTTTGCTACAGTTGAATCCATCCAGAGCACAGATCGTCTCCCTTCATGTTTACATAAGGCACCGACGCACAATTCTGCTGTTTTCTGATTGTAGCAGTAGCTGCAATGTTAATAAGGAGCAGTTAGCTGTATAGAATGACCTTTTTGTTGGCCCCTTACACGCAGGAGCATTAAGGCACCATGGCACAATTCTGCTGTTTTTTGATTATAGAGACCGCTGCAGTGTCAATGAGGAGGCAGCTAGCTGTATAGAGTGAAATTGTTGTCGGCCCCTAATTCTAATGGAGAGGCAGGAATGCAAGCTCTGTGAATACGGCCGTCCAGGGGCAGAACAGAATGTAAATTATTAGAGCCCTCAGCTAATGAAATGCAAGGAGGTGGGATCCAAGTATCCGACCAGCACTGGGGAACTGTGTTTACAGAAACAGAAGATAAGGGACACTGTGAAAACAAGAAAGCTTTGCTAATTACATCCAATTGCAAAGTAGCTTGTTTTCACTGTCCCCTTATTCTGAAGGCCATTTAATGAAATGATACAACCCCTTTAAGTAATGGTCACAGAGGTGTTTTATTTCTGTGACTGGTATAGTAGGTGTTGCAGTTTTTATATGCAGGGTTGAGGGAGATAAATAAAAAAATAAAAAATACAGCTGCTTAGAAAAAAACCAAAAAAAATATATTCCCACCTTTGCACTTTGAAGCTGCTAGCGGTGTCCCCAACTCTGTTTACCTCCTGTTTTTTTAGTAAGCATGTGACCTGCAAGCAAACTGTGGCCTCAGCTCAGGAAGGTCAAAGTAAAAAATAAATATACACAGTCCATTTTCTTCTCACACCATGACAGTACAAACAAAATAATACAGTACAGAACTAATGCTCATATAATAATAGTCAAATATCACTTTAAATTGTCCGATTTGTTTTTCCTTTTCTTTTTTTTTTTTTATTATTTGGAGAGTGGCAATTTGTATTATTATGCTTTATTGTGAGATTGTGTTGTAAATTCTTAAAAGTCGGCAAGCAGGTCGATAACTAACTGTGGAGACAGTTCGTAACTATGCACATGTTTGTTTGCAGTGTCTTTGCAGCAAAATAAATGTATTTTATTGGATACCTTGAAGTTCCAAAAGTATGGTTTGTGGCTTTCACATGGAGAAGATTGTATACGAAGTAATGCTATTATTATCTTGTGGATAAATGCAGATTACATACCTCACATTGAGAAACAAATGGGGGAAACCTCGAAAAATCAAGCCTGTAAGTATAAGCTTTCTTTCTATGACATGTCTGTATTGTCTAGAATGCCACATCAGTGTCTTCTGCACCTGGGGGTTAGAATACAAGGATACTTTTTTTGTTGTAAACCACTCCCTGTCCTCCCTTTATATATTGATATTTAATTATACTCTCCAATCATTTCTTTATTGCTGTCTACTTAGATATTACAGAGTATATCCAAAGATTTGGATGAAAACTATTACTTTTTGTTCTGCAGTTATGTCCCAAGCCACCAACTTCATTGGTTTATTTTTAAGCCCAAGTAGCAGTAAACACTAGTTAATTAGGAGGACTTGTATGAGAACTGTCTTGGTCTAATTCTTTCTTTGTCGCCCATAGCAACCAATCAGGGCATCCCTTTAATTTTTTCAGAGCGCTATATGAAATGAAAGGGGAGCTCTGATTGGTTGCTATGGGCAACAAGGAAAGTCTTTGACCTAGACAGTTTTTTTTCATACATGTGACCCTTAGTTTTTCCGTGATGTCATCAGTATGCTGCCCTTGCTCGGTTTTTGGCTTTTCAACTTTGTTAAATTAAAAAAAAATAACCAGGTTAGGTAGAAGTCAACGTGGAGTCTCTGATCAGTTTGACAACTTAGCTACTTCCAGACCAGGCACTTTTTTAAATTAATAATATCAGAGAAAACTTTAAAAAGCAAAAGAAAAAAAACTGTCCCTTTTTTTTAAATAAATAAAAGTGGCACTAAAATAAGATGTTACATTTTCTGCTTTTTCAAATGGTTTTATCTTATCAGACTGCGGAGCTGATCTGGGACTGTTCAGACCCAGTTTCTCCTACAGTTAGTAAACCATGACGCGCAGGAGACCCTGTAAGCGTTCTGCTGTGCTATGTACAGTACACTCTTTGAGTGTTGTGAATAAAGTGATCAGGGAGGTAATAAACCATCTCTGCCGTCTCTCTGGAGAGCCTGGCTATCACTGACGGCAAGCACTGCCCTGCGATGTCTCTGCAGTTGCAAACTCTAGAAGAGCATTCTGAACCGTCCTTGCGGAGTTAATTGCTGAGTACCCAGAAGTTTATATTTTGCAGTTGGCAAGTGTAATAACAGGCCTGTTTTGGCACAGTGAGAGTGATGCGCTCTGAACAGTGATGTGGCAGACAGTAGTAGGTGTCTGAGAAATACTTATCCCAGAAAAAGAGAGCAGGAAACATTTGGTGTACAGCCAGTTGAGCTTATAAGAGACTGAAAGCCCTTCGTACATGTGTGATTCACAAGTACAGTTTAAAAGCCTTTTCCAGCTTAAGAAAAAAATCTTCTGTCCACAGCTCCTGGTGCAGAGCAAGTATGCACCTACTCTCCTCTTAAAGGGGTTTTGCCACAATCTAATGTTGACGTTGTATCCTCCAAAATGGGGATTTAATCACTTTTCTAAATATATGTCATCAAAAAAAGTAAAGCCTCTGAGAGCTACAGCCTTCCTTACATACCCTTGGTTTCCTGACAGTTTACATTAGGTACAACCAGGAGCTGACCTGGCCACGCTTGCCTTGTTTGTACTTCTTATCTGATGGCAGGGAACATGAACGAGCTTTGAAGGGACTGGGGAGAAAGATATGAATAAAATGCATTGATCTTAAAGAAGATTTTTGATCAACAGGGTTACTATTTATAAGAATGAGAAAGATCCTGTGTCTTTTGTATAGCGAATTCCACTGGTTGTAATGTAATTATCTGAGTAAACATGCAGACCATCCCTGGCTCTCTGCTCAGCCCCTCCCTCTCCCCCTGCAGCCATTTGTGAAGGAATGAAAGAAGGCTGCCTGCTGAGCTGATCTTCTCTCCTCAGCAGATAAGAGGGAGAAATAAAACGCATATAGCTTGTGCACAATACAGTTCTCCTCTGTGGATTAGCAAAACAATGTTTGCTCAACTACAGAGACTGAGTATCAGGAACGTGCATGGGAGGTGGAGTGATGACATCACAGAGGAGATACTTGTTTTTTTAAACACAGAAACACAATGCCCCTTTTTTCAAGCCTCAAGAGGGGAGTATCAACCTGTTAGGTAAGGAACTCACTTCTTGGCAAAACCCCTTTAAATCCCCCATTGCTACAGTGCTAATGGTCGCTCTGATGGTCCACTGACAGTCTTCAGTATCTGTTTACATTGCTTCAAAGAACCTTTCCAAACTATGATCCGAACCAATGCTAAACATACCTCTATCCAACATTGTCCTATTGTATGTAGCTTGGTTCTCTTCACATGTAGAATTGTATGTACTGTGTAGATTGTTGTAACTGTCCTGTAATTAAAAAATATTACTTTTTCTTTTTCTCTGCAGCGAAATCAAATGAACTCATTTTTCTGGAGCTTTCTGAACCTCCCACAGGGATAGAGCAGTCCCGCCTGTGCAAGATTAGGCGGTTCGCCAGTGAGAGCGGGTTACCTCCCCTTGCTGATATTCTGACCTGGGATGAGATGTACTGCATGCTGGAAGCGTTGTCTAATGAAGACTGCTCTTTCAAAGCAAATTGTGGTAGGGCCTTCAAAAAACAAGAAGAGTCAAGCAGTGCATCTCTTCCTGTAACCCGACCTGAGGTAGGCTTCTTAGTAGATAACCTCCAGCGTTGAGAGTCTGCTGCTGTCTTTTACCAAACTATACTATATTTATATAAATCTCTAATGTCTGTCAATGCGTTGCCATCTTTAGAATTACCAGCAATAGTCACCAGTATTTACCACCAGCAGGTTTGCAGAATGGCAGAAGACAAAATGGGTACATGGTAGCATGATTAGCCTCTGAATAAAGTATATGTTGCTGTATGACAGCCGAAATTATAAATATTCAGCACTTGGAAAAAAATTGGAGCGTTGAAAAGGTCTACCTAGATACTCAGGAGATTTTAACCCCCTCGTAGCTTCCAGAGGAAGTTTTGGTATAGACATTAAACTGTATTAACTTTGCATCCTATAGATAGTCAGATAAATGGATGCAGTTTAGTAAGGCTGTAGTTTATAACAGAGTGATTTGTTATAATATTCATATAAAGCAATTCTGTAATTGTTTCCTATGAGTTACAATGTTAAAAAATTCTAAATTTAAGAAAAAAATAATTGACTTTATAGTATAAACTTTTTTTTTAGACATTAGTGTAGGCAATGGTTGTCATGAGCTTCTCTATGGCCATGGTTACATGTTAATGGAAATACAGATTCTACTACTAGATATGCTGTAATACAGGATATATTAATGAGTTAGGACACACAAGCCTCTTATTTATTTCTTTAAAGGTAAAATAAATGATTAGAGTAGAAGTTAATTTTGTTTATTTCATGGCTAATTAATTTTTTTACTGTTTAAAACCACCAAAAGACAGGGGTATTCCTACCATTAATTATATTAAATATCTATAGAGCTCAGGAAGGGAAACATCTCTCCTTAAGGAGAGCACCGAACGAACGGCGTGTAGAGATTTGATTTGCCTTTTCGCAGTCTACGAAGCATCTGCATATCACAAGGCATTATGGGAAAAGGGCTGAGAAGCCCACAGCGCCCTCTGTTGGATGTAACAAATCCTCAATTTGCTTTTGACCTACTAGGTCTTGAGAAAGCAAAAAGGATTTTAGCCAAACCTGTATCTCTCATCTGCAGACAACGCTGTTTCAGGATTTTTGTCCCTCATCAGTGCATAGCAGAGCGATATTAGCTGGCGGGGTGGGAGGCATCAGGCGGCTCAGGAAGGGAAACATCTCTCCTTAAGGAGAGCACCCAACGAACGGCGTGTAGAGATTTGTTTTGCCTTTTCGCACTCTACGAAGCATCTGCATAACACAAGGCATTATGGGAAAAGGGCTGAAAATCCCGAAACAGCGTTGTCTGCAGATGAGAGATACTGGCTTGGCTAAAATCCTTTTTGCTTTCTCAAGACCTAGTAGGTCAAAAGCAAATTGAGGATGACTACATCCAATAGAGTGCGCTGTGGAGCTCCTCAGCTCTTTTACCATAAGCCATTGCTTTATGCAAAACAGTCAGTGAGGTCTGAATGGCAAGTTGATCCTCACACGACCAATTTATTGGTTCCTCTCCTCAAGGAGGGATTTTTTCCCTATCTATAGTATGGTCCACAACTAGTCACTTAAACAAGAAAGTCCTGAATCCCCCACTGATCACAGTAAGAGAGATTAAAATATCATTGGGACTAGCGAAGATAGCGGAGTACATGGCTAACCTATTTTTGTCAGTCCCATAGTCTTTTGAACATACCCTTTAAATGACCAGATACAGATACCAGTTATTGTTTTTGGGGATATTTACTACTATTTTATCAATTACTATTGGCTATGAACATGGGTTTTAGGATGGAACATTCAAGGTCTGCTGATTGTTCGCTTATTTGTGTATAGAAGTTATGTGTGTGTGTAATAATATTATGTATAATATGTGTAAAATGTTATAATGTGTAGTGTATCTATATTATAAATAAATTTCTTTATACATCTCATCCTCTAAAAATGTGTTATCTTATTATTTGAATGCTATAAAATTGATGGTCGTTAAAGAGGACCTTTGACATCTCCAGAAATGTCCGTCTTAGTAAATGCTTGTGTTCCCTGTGTTGTACTTTTCCTATTCCTTCTGGAAATGTATCAGTACTGAATCAGATGAATGTTACCAATTGGGGGGTGTCGCTGCACAGTCTGACATTATTCAGTCAGTGCTGACAGTCTGTGTGTACAGGGTCACACAACTCTGAAAACTGGAATGGTAACACCCATCTGACAGATTCAGTAATACATTTCTAGGAGGAATAACAAGAGAACAGCACAACCTAGAGATGATGCTCCAGAATTGTTATTTTACAAAGACCACAATTGTGTAATAAAACAGACATGTCAGGAGAGGTCACATGTCCTCTTTAATGATGCACTGGCTCTCAGAAGACCAGCTACTCTTACAATAACCACTACCTAATAATATATCATATGGTCACTGACAGCAATATATGAGGTGGCTTTGTAGAGACCCTTACTTTTTATTAAATTATTTAAGCGTTCAAGGCATCGGATTCCCTGTAAGAATAGAAGATAGGTTTTCGGTGGACTTGTTGTTTTGAACTCCTACTTCCTACCCTGTATCGTGTATGCAGTGGTAGTGGAATATTTATGAAAGAGTGCTGGCTTGCAGTAGTGCTGACGGCTACAGGGGTCTTTTTTACTTTAATTAACTCTCAAAGGTATAATAAAATAAACACACTAGCTTTGATGTACCTGGCAGTAGACTGTAAGGCCGGGTTCATATAGCGAACCATGGCGCTCAAAGTGGTGAAAATGGTGCTCATTTTTCCATTGAAATTACGCGCTTTAAAGTGCATAATTTCAAAGCAAATATGAGGCGCAATGACCAAAGGCACATAGCTGTCTCCTATACTTTACTACTTGGTAGTGTATATACGCCTGAAAAGAATTAACAAATTCTTTTAAGATGAGCCTTAAATCAGATGATACATATTCTACATGTATTAAAAGTGAGGTATACATTGTCTGTGGTGTATTTTGGTGAAATTGCCATGTGAACAGCCCCTAAGTAATATTTTCTTAAGGGGATTTTTTTTTTTGAAATGCAACAATTTATTCGCTAATTTATTGGCAACAATTATTTAAAGGGGCTGTCTCACTACAAGTCACTTTGCAATATATGTCCATTAATAGTGTCCTACCTATTCCTAGATATCCCCTCTTGTATGGACTGCATCAGCTCCTCAGGTTACTATAGCTACAGACCTGTTTGATCTCTCCTGATAGGCTGCCAGCACTGGTTGCTATAGCTACAGACCTGGCTTCTACTGCAGCCTAGTGGAAGCCATTAAACACGCCCCTGAATTCAAAATGAAACCAAGAAAACAGGGCTGAAGTAAGATGAATCAATGTAGTGAGACAACCCCTTTAGGGCTGTGTTCACACTGCTGTTGTGCTTTTATCATAAACATAATGTAGTGCCATACCTGTTGTATATCTAGTAGTGGGGTTCGACAGGTTCTGTGGTTTTCACAGGATGAAAAGCACTTCATCTTGACAGAGCCTCAGACAGAGGTGTGAACACAGCTTGTAGTACTTTTACTATAGCTGTTTATATTTTCCAGGCTTCAAAAGTAACATCTTCCTACACCTTGATACAGAAATGCAAAGACAGCTGTTATTCAGTGTCTATGGTCCCAAGACAAGAGGGCAACTTGCAGGAGGTGAACAAAGGAGGAACACTTTTGAGGTGAGTGAGTGGGTTACATCTTATTTGGAATGAAACAACGTATTAATGAAGCCTCAACTTTCATAATAGCACATCTGTCAGCAGACTATGTTGTCCAACAAAGAAAGTAGATGGATTGGCACCAGCGAAAGATTGGGTAAAATCCAAGTAATTTATTTAGAAAATATTAAAATAGCCACGAACAGCAAAAGAAAAGACACACCGTGTGCAAACACAGACTGTCAGAGGGGTGAACAGCTGACGCTTTTCCGGCTGGTTTCAGCCCTTAGTCATAAGGGCTATAAATTACATGGATATTACCCAATCTTTCGCTGGTGCCAATCCATCTACTTTCTTTGTTGGACTGCAATTACATAGCGTGTCATGGGCGCGGATTGAGGCACGGCGTTACCACAAGTCTATCAGACTGAACATGCCGAGGTGAGCTGCCTTTCTCTTCTATTTTTACAGCAGACTATGTTGCCCTCATGTATGGGCAACAATTGCAGATACAATCATATTACAAAGAGACAACTTTTTCCCTTTTGCAGGTAGGCTTAATTACATACCGTATCTACTTGAGTATAAGCCGACCTGAATATAAGCCGAGACACCTGCTTTTGCCACAAAAAACTGGAAAACTTATTGACTCGAAACAGAAGAAATGCTTTCAGCTTACCCGATATCGTAGCAGGATGTTCAAATAGAGGATGCACGGCAAATCCGGAAACTCCCACCGGTAACTGACACTTTAGCAACGTTGTTTCCAGCACCCACGAGATTTCAGCGTCCTGTTGCTCACCATACATAGACTCACAGTAGATAAATTTAAAACTTGTTACTTTAATTAAGCTTTGTTAAAACTTTCTTTTTCCATGTTGCAACATATGGGTACATGCATACAGCTTTGTGCGATGGCATCAACCTACATGAAGGAAGTACAGGATCACGTCCAACGCTGAACTGACCGACGCGTTTCGGCTATGAGCCTTAATCCTGGTCTCCTAGGAGACCAGGATTAAGGCTCATAGCCGAAACGTGTCGGTCAGTTCAGGACACAAAGCTGTATGCATGTACCCATATGTTGCAACATGGAAAAGAAACGTTTTAACTAAGCTTAATTAAAGTAACAAGTTTTCAATTTTATCTACTGTGAGTCTATGTATGGTGAGCAACAGGACGCTGAAATCTCGTATATGCTGGAAACAACATTGCTAAACTTATTGACTCGAGTATAAGCCTAGGGTGGAAAATGCAGCGGCTACTGGTAAATTTCAAAAATAAAAATGGATACCAATAAAATTACATAGGCAGGTATAGGCAGTTTAATATCCCCCATAGCAGTTATAGGCAGGTATATGTCCCCCAGAACAGGTATAGGCAGGTATTTGTACCCCATAGGCAGGTATATGTCCCCTATAGGCATGAGTATGTCCTGTTATAGACCGTTATATGTCCCCTGATAGGCAGGTATATGTCCCCCATAGCCAGTTATAGGCAGGTATATGTCCCCTGATAGGCATGTATATGTCCCCCATAGACAGGCATATGTCCCTTCGCAGCAGGGTTTTCTAAAAAATACAAGTACTTATCTCTTCCCCACTGTTCCGATGCATCTTCTTCCCAGCACAGGTGGCGTGATGTCATCATGCCTGTGTCGAAAACTCCAGAGGGGGGCCGCAAGCTGCAGCCTTCTGGAGTCCTATTGCAGAGCAGGGAGCGCTCACTCTCTGCTTAGCAATAGTGTCTTCAGCTGTATGCGCTCCCAGAGGAGTCGCATATAGCTGGAGCGATCCCCGCCAGCTCCCGTGGCATGGCAGTGCCCGGCTGCCAGCGGGTAACCGGAGAGTCAGCTGTATGCGCTCCCAGGAGTTACATACAGCTGATGGATCTCCGCCAGCGCCCGGACGCTGACTCGAGTATAAGCCGAGGACGGCATTTTCAGGACATTTTTTTGTGCTGAAAAACTCGGCTTATACTTGAGTATATACGGTATCCAATTTTTCGCAAAGAGCATTCCATGGCCAGTAAATCTCCCTCAACTGTTTTGGCTCTCTCCACAAGGAGAAAAGTTTCCACCTTTAGAGCTACATTAAAGAGAACCTGTCACATAGTTTTTGCAGCCCTTGCTGATGGCAGCACAAGCCAGTGTCAGACCTGCTGGTTCCAGCGCTGTGTCCCATATTCTGTAAGATGCAGCAGTTTTAGAGCATTTACCCCTCAAATCTTATTCATGAGCAATGTTACCCTGCCCTACCACAGGCTCTCTAGAGAACGGTGGATTACCCGTAATATAACAACTGCGACGGAATGATCGACCGGAGGTGCAAGGCGCAAATCCGGCGCGCAGTAACGCGCCAAATCTGCGCACGAAATAACCCGTGTGAACGGGCCCCTTAGTGATTGCTGTTTATGGTGTGATAAAATAAAGTGAGATCTTGAGGTTTTAGTTTCCTATTATATTGAGTTTGATCCATTTTCCAAGTTATTTTTTGAAGAAAAAAAATGATACTTAAGCATATACCATTAGTAGTGCCATAGCAAGCTACACTTTCCTGATGGAGTATCTAGAAGTAAATCCAAACATAAATGCTCCTAAACAATCACTGCCTTCAAACCCTCAAAAAAAAAATTTTTTTACGAATAGCTTTCCTTAAGGAGAGGTTTGCAGCTACAGCCAAACAGCAGTGTGGGTAAGATTTTAAAGCTGAGCATTTTGAGCTAGTGAACGAGTCATGTGAGTGATTTCTTTAAAGTGTGTTTTTCTTTATATTGTGGAGACTTTAGATTGAGAGACTTTTAGGTTTGGAGAGTTTAGAGGTGACAGATTTATTACTTTTTATTATTATAAAATAGGTCATATAATCTTTTTGTAACATCCCCATGAAGTTCATGGTTTGACAATTCTGACCAGTGCACAACCTGTGTCAATGTAAGCCATCCATGATTCAACTGTTCGGATGGGTCATACTGCTTGTGCAATATGTGTGCACACTGCAACATTTTGAAGCCTCTGATCCTGATCCTAAATGAGCAATAGGCACACTGAGATCCATTGCCAACTTTGGAAGCGAGCACCCGGCTGGGTCCCACCTGAGCAATCACTTCGCAGTTTTTAGATACTTGGGATGGTGGTAGCATGGAGGTGGCAGGAACATGAGCAGTAGATTGGTAACAGTAAGAAAAGAAGGGTAGAAGGGACATAGTGTCAGGGAAGCTAGTCCTAAACTGTACACCCCCAACAAATAGCAATATTAGGACGTAAGGAAGTGGGAATGTCGTTTTCAGAAGAGGGTAGTGCTATTGCAGCAGCAAGTAACACAGACCCCTGGTCTGATCCAGTAAAGATGGGGAATCAGGATTTCAGTGTCAGCTAGACAGGAGCTAGTAATTTGGGACTCAATTAATTAGGGGCAAGACGCGGGCAATCTGCCACAAAGACCTGGGAATCCGTCCTGTAACAGTTATTGTTTTACCTTGGCCCGGGTTCGACATATCGCGAATCGTGTTTGACAGATTGCTGGGTGGTAGTGGCTGGTGAGAATCCAGCTGTCCCAATGTCGCAAATTAGCACCAATGACAAAAGTTAGAGTGTAGTATGTGATTTTCCCTTATAAACGTTTCAGGGACTTAGGCCCAAAAGCTCAGGGCAAGGACCTCCAAGGTAATATTTTCAGAAAATTACCTGTTCCACGAGCCACAACCAGAGAGGCAGCGGAAATTTAGAGAATTGAATAAGGTGGCTCAAAAATTGGTTACAAGGAAAGAGGATTTGGGTTTTTTGGAATACTGGGCTGACTTCTGTATTGGCTACAGACTCTATGCTAGGATCGGGCTGCACCTAAATGGGGAGGTGCAGCTGTATTGGGACAAATATGGCCAGTGAAGTTGGAGGAATATTTAAGCTATGGGACTGGGGGGGAGGGTAACTACCACATATAGCAATGCAAGATAGGGTGAAAATCTGGGAATTATGAATAAAAACATGGGGTGTAGTGGAGGGAGGGGGTGTAGCTAATAGATAAAAAGACAGGGAGTAAAGGAATAAAAACTGAAAAATCTATAATTGCATGCTGACCAATGCCAGGGTCCCCTGACCAACAAAATTAATGAACAGAAGTATTATATAGCTGAAGAAAAATATGACATATTGGGGATAACTAGAGACATGGCTGGACTGAGAGCTACTACTGGGTCGGTATTTAACTTACAGGGTTACAGTACTATTTAGAAAGGATCGTAAAGACGCAGGAAAAGGGGAGTTGACTGTCTCCTATGTAAAAACCTAGTCTGAAGCCGAACACTGCGGAAGATAAAGGTACAGGTAATGAAACATGTGTAAAATCATTATGGTAAATATGACATGGGTATAATAAACAATATAATACTAATACGGGGTCTGGCAAGCCCCCAACTATAACAATAACCCATGGAAGAAGATACTCCTTCCAGCAGGAAATAGATGAAGGCTGCTAATCAGAATGAGGTTATTATTCAGGGCGACTTTAACTATCGCCAGACATCAATTGGGAATCTGAAGCTCTGTAGCTCTCATAACGGAAACAGTTTTTGTCATAACTAATGATAATTTACCTTGCCCAAATGGTGGCAGAAACCCGACAAGAGAACGGCTTCTAGACCTAATATAAACTAATAACCTGACCAGAGTAACAAAGGTTCAGGTTGAGGGCACTAGTGTGAATAGTACCATAATATAATAAATTCCGTTTTAAATTCCTTCAATAGAGTTGTTTTGTCCAAGGAGCCACAAAAACAACTGAATTTTAGGAAGGCTAATTATATTCTCTTATGGAGTGCACAAAACCGTATTGACTTGGGACAGATGTGTTAAATAATGGCAGAAACTAATAATAAATGGGATATTTATTAAAAACAATCCTAGGCTCTTATACCACTTGTTGAGAGGAACAGAACCTTATGGTAAATCAAAAAATTAGAAACAGTAAAAACCCAATGGGATTCAACAGGGATGTAAAAGAGGCAATAAAAAACAAAAAGAAAGCGTTTCACCTAAAAAACAGGAGGGCAAATTGGAAGAGGCACTTAAGAAGCTAAAGGGAAAAAAATAAAGATTAGTACAAATAAAGATAAAGGAAGCGAAGTCTGGAGACGGAAAGACATATTGCTATAGAAAGTAAAACAACCCAAAATATTTTTTAAGCTATATTAAATAGTAAAAAGATTAAACAGAAAATGTTGGCCCCATTGAAAAATACTGAGGTAGAGACAGTAGAGTTGTCGGATTGAGAGAAAAGCAAAACGATATAACCACATTTTCTCCACTGAAATTTAACCGAGAAGGATGAGCGTCCTGTTGAACAGAGGTATGAGGTATAAACTCCAACTTAAGTATCTTGACTCAAAAGCTCCAGAAGAAGTGACATCTCCTCATAGAGAAAGATTAAAAAAACAAAACCCCAAGGGCCAGATGGCAGAATACACCCACGTGTCCTAAGAGAGTTAAGGATGTCATAGATAGGCCCCTATTCTAAAATCATTGGACTGTCTTAATAACGGGGAAAGTTCCCAAAGATTGGTGCATAGCAAATGTGTGCCGATATCAAAAAAGGGTTCAAAAGTGATCCATGAAACTATAGGCAGAAAGCTTATAACCTCTGATTTAGTAAAATGTATTAAGGTATATTTATCTCGCAGAGGATCTATCCTGGAGTATCTCGACTGAAAATAAATGTATAACCCGTGTCCACACGGTTTCATGAAGGATCTGCACCTGTCAGACAAACCTCAATCAGCTCTATGAGGAAAGTCATTGCAAGACTTGATCGGGGGTGAGGCACTGGAATGTCATAAAGTCTAGATTTTTCTAAAGTCATTTTATACTGTACCACATAAAAGGATGGTAAGATAAAATGAGAAAGCTTGGACTAGGGAAAAAGTGTGCAAGTGGGTCAAGCTGAACTGGCTCACAGAAAGTAAAACAAAGGTCACGTACTCAACGTACAACTCATACTTGATCTTCATGTTACTATGGGTTACACAAGGGCCAGTATTGGGCCCTATCCTTCTTTAGGACATTTTCATTTAATTATCTTACACAGTGAATACGACATAAATATCGATCTTTGCAGACGATACTAAGGCTCTGTAAAGTTAATCAAACACAAAAGAGGTATAATGTGTTATTTTACAAAGGGATCCGGATAAAAGATGAGGCCTGGGCAGTAAATGGCAGATGAGTTTAACACTGATAAATCAAGGATTATTCACAATTGGGTGAATAGAAAACAAGTACATAGATTACATGTTAAATTGGGAAAAACACTGGTTAAAAGTGACAGAGAAGGACTTGGGAATCCTAGTGGTGGAAGGACAGTGAAACTTAATTGTAGCAGCCAGGAGTCATGCAGCAGCAATCAAGTGCAAAAAGGAATCATTCGGTGTCATTAAAAGGGCATAGATGCATCATGAAGAGAACCATTAAACTCTGCCATTAAACATAGTCACTGGTTAGACCACACCAGAAAAGTGGTAGTAACATCTGATTGTGCCCCAGTGCACATTGTAAAAACATTTAAAGCGCTTGAACATGTACAAAGGCTGGCAACAAAATAAAAAAAAGTACTTGTTTGTGAGCCAGACAAGATACACAGAAGATTTGCAATAATAGGGTATATATAGTTAAGTAGAAAAAGAAGTCTTTTCGGCGTGGTTTACAATAAAAAATAAGATTTAAAATACATCAAATGTCAAAATAGTATATCTCTCCCATAGATTATTTATACACAGGGCTGTATCTAGAACAAGGTGCATCCTAACACTTATACCGTCTTGAGGAATCGAAAGTTTCTACATATTACAAAAGAAAGGGATTCTTTACTAGTAAAGCATTGGAGACTATTGAAGTTCTCTAAATCTCTTGCATAATGCGACTTGTCATGGTGAATTCAATAACCGAGAACACAAAAAGGGTTTGGTAAGCATTTTGCTGGAGCGTAATAATATCACAAGTATACAGTTGAATATGATTCAGGTAGAGGGGTCATTGATCCAGGGATATTTCTGATGCCAATTGGAGTCAGATAGAATTATTTCACCTAAAATGAGTGACAATTGTGCTTCTAAACCTCATTTGGGGTTTTTGCCTTCCTCGGATCAACACCTTAGCACAACCGGCTGAACTAGATGGACGTACATGGTCTTATTTTTAGCTTACACAACTAAGAAACTATGGAAGATTATTCACTGTTGCAGAGGCATATAAATCTCTAAAATAAAAAAACAAAAATATAACCTCATACACGCTGCCGTAAAAGTCAGTCCTTAACTTGTCCCTGCAACATTTCCTATATTGAACACAACATCTCTAATTATTTGTAAAGAGTTTAATTCTAAAGTCCAATTGAAAAATATAGCAGCAAAATATAAACTTGTTTTATATGAATACTTTACTTTGTATCAAAAAGGTATAAAACATTATACCGTCCTGTATTTGAATAATTATTTGAAAGGGGATGTGTCCAATATAATAGCTGTATGGAGTTCAATTAGTGCAGTCAATCATTCTATGAAGAAAACGAGAAATTGAATCAGGTGCCCATATTTATAACGCTGGTGAAGCCATCACATGTGTACCAATTGCATTTCTCCTTGAAAGCCTAAAATATGGGTTGTCGATGACGATAGTTGCAGAAGTTGATTGGAGAGGTCAAAACTTTCATCTGTTTCAGCTAAAATGATCTCCAGTGCTTTAAAATGGAAAGCAGAACCAGAGAGACATGGAAGAAAACTGAAGACTGCCATTTGAATGGATGGAACAGTCGAAAGAATGGCAAAGGCTCAGCCAATGATCAGCTCCAGGAGGATCAAAGACAGTCTCCAGTTACCTGTGAGTTCTGTGACAGTTAGAAGATGCCTGTGTGAAGCTAATCTATTAGCAAGAAGTCCCCACAAAGTCTAACTGTTACGAGAAA
This sequence comes from Phyllomedusa bahiana, assembly GCA_025379985.1. Taxonomy (NCBI): domain Eukaryota; kingdom Metazoa; phylum Chordata; class Amphibia; order Anura; family Hylidae; genus Phyllomedusa; species Phyllomedusa bahiana. The sequence continues at coordinate 56,189 of JAODAL010009058.1, forward strand.
AGAATATCAGTCTGCATATAGCAAAATACTTGAAGAGGTCATGTTGCCTTCCGCTGAGGAGGAAATGCCCTTGAAATGGGTGTTTCAACAAGACAACGTCCCTAAACACACCAGTAAACAAGCAAAATCTTGGTTCTAGCCCACCAATATTGAGGTTATGAAGTGGCCATCCCAGACCTTAAAGGGGTTGTATCGCTACAAAGATCATGTCTCAGATTATGGGGACAGTAAAAAAAAAAAAGCAGTTTTGTAATTGGTTTGCATTACCTCTGTCACTTGGTTTAGCAGATATGAGCTTTTCTGTAAATCTGTATTCTGTTTCTGCTGCTGCTGGTCAGGACACGCCCCCTGGCCGGATCCCGCTCCCTAGACATGCACTGTAATTGGCTGGCTGACATTTCATTCAGCCTGTTGGGATACGCCCCCAGACAGGAAACGCACCGGCCATGCCCCCTGCGCTGTGATTGGCTGCCTGCACACTGTGTTTTCTCCCCTCTGAGCTGTTAAAATCGCTAGTGAAAGCAAGGGCTGCTGGCTCTAAACTCTTCCCCCAGCTCTAGGGTGAAGGATCTGGGCATTGACTGCCTGTTTAAGTCACAGATCCCCTCATATAACACAGTGTCATAGGAGTACTCCTGCCATGTTATAACAGCTGGGGTAGAGGGAGGTGGGGTGTGCACACATGTGCATTGCTTCCATATACCAGTCTGCTGTCTGGTAACAGAAGGGGAGGAGGGAGGGGGCAGTGTACACTCCTCACATGTCTCATCAGTTCAGGCTGACTGCATAACTGCTTATAGCCAAGCTGAGCCTGAAGCTCTGCAGACAGGTGACAAGCATGCAGGAGGTTGTGTAGTGTGTGTGTGTTTTGTGTGTGTATATATATATATATATAATATATATATATATTATATATATATATATATATATATATATATATATATATATATATGTTGTATGTATGTATGTGTATACACACCGTACAGACCGATAGTTTGGACACACCTTCTCATTCCAACAGTTTTCTGTATTTTCATGACTATGAAAATTGTAGATTCACTCTGAAGGCATCAAAACTATGAATTAACACATGTGGAATTATATACTTAACAAGAAAGTGGGCAACAACTGAAAATATGTCTTATATTCTAGCTTCTTCAAAGTAGCCACCTTTTCCTTTGATTACTGCTTTGCACACTCTCTGCATTCTCTTGATGAGCTTCAAGAGGTAGTCACCTGAAGTGGTGTTCACTTCACAGGTGTGCCCTGTCAGGTTTAATAAGTGGGACTTCTTTCCTTATAAATAGGGTTGGGAGCATCAGTTGGGTTGTTCAGAAGTCCTACTGAATGGACTGTTAGAATTTCTATTATGGCAAGAAAAAAAGTAGCTAAGTAAAGAAAAATGAGTGGCCATCATTACTTTAAGAAATGTAGGTCAGTCAGTCCGAAAAATTGGGGAAACTTTGAAAGTGTCCCCAAGTGCAGTGGCAAAAACCATCAAGAGCTACAAAGAAACTGGCTCACATGAGAACCGCCCCAGGAAAGGAAGAGCAAGAGTCACCTCTGCTGCGGAGGATAAGTTCATCTGAGTCACCAGCCTCAGAAATTGCAGGTTAACAGCAGCTCAGATTAAGACCAGGTCAATGCCACAGAGTTCTAGCAGCAGACACATCTCTACAACAACTGTTAAGAGGAGACTGTGTGCAGCATACCTTCATGGTAAAATAGCTGCTAGGAGGACAGGCAACAAGCAGAAGAGACTTGTTTGGAATAAAGAACACAAGGAATGGACATTAGACCAGTGGAAATCTGTGCTTTGGTCTGATGAGTCCAAATTTGAGATCTTTGGTTCCAACCACCGTGTCTTTGTGCGACGCAGAGAAGGTGAACGAATGGACTCTACATGCCTGGTTCCCACCGTGAAGCATGGAGGAGGTGGTTTGATGGTGTGCGGGTGCTTTGCTGGTGACACTGTTGGGGGATTTATTCATAATTGAAGGAATGCTGAACCAGCATGGTTACCACAGCATCTTGCAGCGGCATGCTATTCCATCCGGTTTGCGTTTAGTTGGACCATCATTTATTTTTCAACAGGACAATGACCCCAAACACACCTCCAGACTGTGTAAGGGCTATTTGACCAAAAAGGAGAGTGATGGGGTGCTATGCCAGATGACCTGACCTCCACAGTCACCAGACCTGAACCAATCGAGATGGTTTGGGGTGAGCTGGACCGCAGAGTGACGGCAAAAGGGCCAACAATTGCTAAGCATCTCTGGGAACTCCTTCAAGACTGTTGGAAGAGCATTTCAGGTGACTACTTCTTGAAGCTCATCAAGAGAATGCCAAGAGTGTGCAAAGCAGTAATCAAAGTAAAAGGTGGCTACTTTGAAGAACCTAGAATATAAGACATATTTTCAGTTGTTTCACACTTTTTTGTTAAGTATATAATTCCACATGTGTTAATTCATAGTTTTGATGCCTTCAGTGTGAATCTACAATTTTTATAGTCATGAAAATACAGAAAGCTTTTGGAATGAGAAGGTGTGTCCAAACTTTTGGTTCTGTATTGTGCTGTGTGCTTTGTGTGTGTGTGTGTGTATATATTGGCTATAAGCAGTTATACATTTATATACATGTACATTTTTTTGCTTTTTATCCTCTATTTTATTATTATTATTATTATTATTATTATTATTATTACCTTGTTTATTTTTCAGATTACTGGTTTATCCTCCTCCGCCAACTAAAGGAGGCCTTGCTGTAACTAATGAAGATTTGGAGTGTTTGGAACATGGAGAATTTCTTAATGATGTTATTATTGATTTCTATCTTAAGTGAGTATTGTTGTAGGGATATATGGGTGAATTCATATAGATTAAATGCATTGGTTAAAGGGAACCTGTCACACAGGTTATGCCTCCCTTGCTGAGGACAGCACAAGCTAGTGTCAGACCTGCTGTTTCCAGCGCTGTGTCCCTTATTCTGTAAGATGCTGTAGTTTTAGAGTATTTGATGATCAAATCTGGCAGTTTTTAGCCAGAAAAGAGTTCATCTTATTCATGAGCAGGTGTTTGCCCTGCCCACCCAAGGCTAGCCCCACCAACCTGACAGTTCACATGTTTCTACCTATTCAAAGTAATAGGTTTATCAGTTGTGAGGTGGGAGGGCTAGCCTCGGGTGGACAGGGCTAGCCTCAAGCGGACAGGGCATAAATTAAACGGATTCTTTTCAAGAAAAGCTGGACTCTTTTCTGGCTGAAAACTGCCAAATTTGAGCATTAAATGCTCTAAAACTCCAGCATCTTACAGAATAAGGGACACAGCGCTGGAAACAGCATGTCTGACACTAGCTTGTGCTGTCCTCAGCAAGGGGGGCATAACCTACAGTATGTAACAGATTCTCTTTAATAATGTACCGTCTGTTTTAGGTATTTAATATACTTTTAAACCCCTGTATTAGCAATCACAGACTGTATTGCTGAAGGATAACTGCTTTAAGCAAATGTACTGCTATCTATCTCAAGTTCCTTAGATCAATGAGTGCTCAAAGTGCATTTTTTAAAACAATCACATTTATTTTTCAATATTTTATGCAGTCATGAGGAACACAAATTACACTCTTTAAATTCTATGATTTTGCATATAAAGACATAATAAAAAAAAAGCTTTGATGCTTAGAATATCTTTAAATTAGCTAAATATAATCTCAGATAAATAACACATGAAAGATTAAACGAGGAAGATTGTCACCTGTCTTAAATGTTTTCCACTTGTAAATAATCTTTCTTCCTGTAGAATGATAGACTTCAGATTGTTTGTTTGGAAATAACCTTATAACCCATCCCAGAATGATTGCCAGCAACAGTTTATTTTATGAGATTATTGCTTATATCTTTCCTTCTTGGCACACGTCTAAATGCACCAGACCAGTAAACTGCAAAACAAATGCATTTATTTAGCAGCACTTGGCTTCTATTTAGCCTCCTAATTCCTATGGATCAGTAAAGGTGTACTTCATTTTTTTTATACTCTGTTTCTGTATTTTGGCCAAGATCTTGTTAAACAAATAATGACATAGGGTATACTTTCTTTTTCTTATGACTTTAGGCGTTTTCTACCTTTCCACATGGCTGAACGGTTTCCTTTTTTACTGTTAAATATTAATTTATGAGTACATTTTAGGTAGAGAAAGGAATTTGATTATTTACTTTTCTTACTTTGAAGTGTAAAAATGCCGTTTCTTAAGAAAAAGTGCACTCTGTCTATAATAACTAAATAAATTGCACAATTTTTTTTTATTTTTTTTTTACACCATTCACATTTCACACTAAATAACTTGTTACATTAATTCTACAGGTTATTACGGTTGTGTGGATACCTAATATGTGTAGGATTTTTTTTGCGTGTGTAATATATGCACTATTTTTTATTAAATATTTATTTTATTATTTATTTTTTTAATCCCCTGAAGGGAGAACTGTTTTACAATGTTTTCTTTTTTTAAACAATTAGTAATGTATTAGCGTATTCATGTATACTAATACATTATAATCTGTGTCAGTCTGACACAGGCAGTGATCAGGACAGCACACAGTCTGTCCTGGTCACTGACTTATTACACAGACAGCTCTGGGGCTACTATAGATCCCCAGGGCTGACTGTGCAGCCGTTCCCCGGGCTCTTTTGGGTCACCGGGTGTTCCGATCACCCGACAGAGCAGGGAAACCCTTTGATTGTGCTGCGGTGACGATTCGCCGCAATCAAAGGCTTAAAGCATCGGGAAGCGGAGGTTTCCTCACTTCCCGGTGCTTGCAGAAGATGCTCTGGGATCAGGGTTGTGTAGTACAGCCCCGATCCCAGCGCTGCTGCGGCGCCCGAAGCCACAAGCTCCAATGTCTGCAGCGACGCCAAAAGACGTCGCTGTAGACGAACGACCCGCACCAGCCGACGTCAAAAGACAGTGGGCAGTCGTTAAAGAGTTAAAGCCTTAGGGTAGTGTTTCTCAACTCCAGTCCTGAAGACCAACCGACAGGTCGTGTTTTCAGGATCTCCCACAGAACGCACTGACAATATCTATATAACCTGTGCAATAGTGAGGAAACCCTGAAAACTTCACCTTTTGGTGGGTTTTGAGGCCTGGAGTTGAGAAACACTGCCTTAGGGTATGTTCACATGGTATCTTTGCAGGGCGTAATTCGGTGCATAATTGCGCTGCAGTATGTCCGAATTAAGCCCAGCAATTACGGTAATTCATAGCGCTCATTGAGAGCTATGATTACCTGCTGTTTTCCCCGATGCGTAAGAAAGAAGTGATATGTCAAGTTCGCGCCACAGGGTGTGAACTTACCCTTATACTGTACATGCCACAATACGCCGGATATTTTAGAAGTACATGCTGGCCAACGCGTACTTTTAAAGAGCTGACAGCCGGCTCCCATTGACTTTCACATTCCGTGCCGGGAAGAAGTGACGTGATAATTCTTTTCCCTGGTGCATATTGTACACAGCGGAAAACGTCAGGTAATCATAGCTCTCAAAGAGAGCTATGAATAACCGTATTTCCGGGACATAATTCAGGTTTGAACATACCCTTACTGAGCATCATGCAGTCAGGAAGTATGAAGGCTATTAAATACAGCTGAGATTGAAGATAACTTATCCTGGTCATTTAACCAGATAGATGCCATGTTGTATATGACGAAGGCATCCAAGTTAAAAAAAATGATGGGGTGGTCTGTTCTACCACATGATCTTCAGTGCGCAGAAAATGATTTCTCACTTGGTCCGTATATGGAAAAATAAAAAAATGTTTTTATTGTTCTCAGAAAATGGTGCTGCAAATTTTAAAAAATAAAACTTTTCTTTTTAAAAAGAAAAAAGCAGTAAAACATAATCAAAGTTCCAAATATATGGTATTACCAGAATCTGACCTCACCTGTAGACTAAAAAAGGCATTTATATTCTACAACGAACGCCATACAAAACGGACTCCTCCAATAAATGGAGCAATTGCGTTTTTTTTTTTTCCAACGTTCTATCCCTCAATTTTTTTCATTTTCCCAGTTTATTTCATGATGCAGTTAATAATACCTTTAAAAAGTAGAACTTGTCCCACAGAAAACAAGCCCTCGTACTGCTATGTAGACAGAAAAGTAAAAAAAACGTTTTGACTCTTGGAAGGCAGAGAGGAAAAACAAATGTGATGCTAACAAATATCTCTGCGTCAGGAAGGGGTTAATATAGCGGTGCTCTTGACCTGCCTTCTATTAGATCACTGCTCCCCTGCAGCTAAATATGTTTTCACCTTAGTGTGGCACAGTGGATAATTTTGTGCTATCTCTCTTACATTTGTTGCCAGACACTAATCATAAATGACATGCCAGCTGGCCCTTATTCAGAATACATGCTCGGGAAAGCTCATTCTTGCCGGATTATACCCTGAGCTGAACAGTTTGCTGGAAATTGTATTAGCAGATATTAGTGTATTTGAAGAAAAACTTTAATTAGCTAAGACGTTAATGATAAAGGTATTTTAACAACAAAATGTTTAGATTTTATTATGTACTACAAATAATGTTTGGTAGTCCATCTTAAAAATCCCATATGAACCCATTTTCTATCATGGCAGTGCTAACATTTTCGACAAACACAAATAAACCTGAATTCTAAATAAAAAAAAAAAAAAAATCACAATCTAGAATTTTTCTAAAAGTAGAAAACTGGCACAGTTTATGGCTAGTTTCAAATGATATTAGCTGCTGCATACAGACAGCACTACAGGAATTTTCTTTTTAAAAATTGGAAGAGTTTAAACATGTCAATGTTACTAATGTTTACTTACACATACCTTCACTAAATAATTGGTACCGAAGAAGCCAAAAATCTCCATGATCAAATGCCAGTAAATAATGTTTGTACCATGGAGTCAACAAGCAGCCATTTTATGCACAGATGTGATTAGATGTTCAAGCATTTATTTTCTGGTCCTTATGTTTGTAATCTGTTGTCATGAAGACATATGGGTCTGCATAGGGCCTGTAGAGGCCAATGAACGAATCCAAAGAAGCCTGATTTTTCAATTTTACTCCCTTTTGTCTGTCCCCTAACATACATTTGGTAGGTTATCAGGAACTAATGCACAGATTAAAGAGTATAAAACTTTAGGATCCAGGTACCCAGAGTTTGTTGTCTGTAGAAACAAAGCTATAGGACATTTTGAATCGGTACTTATTCTTAAGTTGCTTCACTTTTCGGTTTCAAAGTTTTAGACCAACACAAAAATGGTTGCTTAGGTGCACATATTCTTTAACTTCTAAATCACGAATTCTGTGTTGTAGTAGTATTTTTTAATATTATTTTATTATGTCTCCCACAGGTACCTTCTATTGGAGAACTTTCCAAAACGCTTTGCAGAGAAATGTCATATATTTAGCAGTTTTTTCTTCAGATGTTTAACGAGAAAGGATAATGTAACGAATGACAATAACTCAGAAATGCCGTGAGTTTGAATTTTTTTATTATTGCATTTCTATTCAGTGTGCATGCATGCTGTTTAGTAGGGACAAACACATTTCCAAATCTGCCTGCATTTATTCTACATAGAGAATAATGTAATGTGGTAGAAGACATTGGGAAAGATATTTACTAGGGACATTCTGTTCGACAACTCTATTAAAAAGTTTATGGTTTCCGTACAATCTGCCCTAACAAGGGCTATTCCCTATGTAAGGCTGCAGTTTTATTCAGATAAATAAATATATACCGTATATACTCAAGTATAAGCCGACCCGAGTATAAGCCGAGGCACCTACTTTTGCCACAAAAACCGGGAAAGCTTATTGACTCGAGTATAAGCCTTGGGTGGAAAACGCAGCGGCTACTGGTTTAATTTTAAAAATAAAAATAGATGCCAATAAAATTATATAGGCAGTTTAATGTAACCCATAGGCAGGTAAATGTCCCCCATAGGAAGGTTATAGACATGTATAGGCAGCTATATGTCCTCATAGGCAGGCTATAGGCAGCTATATGTCCTCATAGGCAGGTGATTGCCCCCATAGCATAGGCAGGTTATAGGCAGGTATAGGTCCCCTAGGCAGGTTATAGGCAGGTATAGGTCATTATAGGCAGGTATAGGTCCCCCTAGGTAGGTTATAGGCAGGTATAGATCCCCCTAGCCAGGCTATAGGCAGGTATAAGTCATAAGTCCCCCTAGGTAGGTTATAGGCAGGTATAGGTCGTTATAGGCAGGTATAGTCCCCCTAGGTAGGTTATAGGCAGGTATAGGTCGTTGTAGCAGGAAAGGGTTCCCCCTAGGTAGGTTTGGCAGGTAAGGTCTTATAACAGGTAAAAACTCCCCTGAGCGGGTTTAATGAGGTATAGCAGGGTTTTAAAACAAAAGAAAAACCCCACTTACCTCGCTTCCCCTGCTGCTCCGCCTCCCGCGCGCTCTCCTCCATCTTCTCACGGGGCATCAGGGTCACGGGTGATGACACACGCTGCCTGTGCCGGAAACTCCGGACGGCCACGAGTCTGCGGCCGCCCGGAGGCCACTGCGGAGCACGGAGCACTCGCTCTCTGCTCCGCAGTGGTATCTCTTCACTTGTATGTGCTCCCTGAGAAGTCGCATATAACTCAAGCGTCCCTGTCGGCACTCGGGCCATCGCAGCACCCGAGTGCTGACAGTGACTCGAGTATAAGCCGAGGGGGGATTTTTTCAGCACATTTTTTTTTGCTGAAAAATCTGCTTCTACTCGAGTATATACGGCGTGTGTGTGTTATAATATATATTATATGATATATAATATATATTATAGTAATATATATATATATATATATATATATATTTATATAATCCTTTTTCTCAAGGGTTTATATATTACATAAACTGCTTTCTTTTCACAGCTTTATACACCTTTAATGTGGGTATATTTGTAATTGTAAAATTTATCATTTCTTTTTAAAGTGCAGCACAGAGAAGACACCACAGGGTCAAAACCTGGACGCGACATGTTGACATCTTTACAAAGGATTTTATCTTCGTACCTGTTAATGAAAAGTAAGTTTTTACAAGGAACAAAATAACAAAATAAGAAATGCTTAAAAGGAACCTGTCACATTGGAAGTGCTATTAGATCTGTTGGTTGCAGGTTACAGAGCAGAAAGAGCTAAGTAAATTGATATAGTGTTCTATGCAGAAAGATTCAGTACAATTTGTATGTTACCCTTGAAATCCCTGCATGTTTTAGGTTAAGGAGTCCAGTAGGTGGTGTTATCAGTGATTGTCAGTCTTCCTTGTATGAGTGTGTATACAGAGATAGCTGTCAATCACTGATACCAGCATCTATTGGACTCCCTAGCCCAGAATAAGCAGGATTTAAAGGACTAAAATACAAGTTCTACCGAATCTTTCCCCACAGAACAATATGTTATTCTGCTCAACTCTTTTTGTTCTATAATCTTCTAGCAGCTGATCTAATAGCATTTTAATTTTCATCAGTTCCCTTCAAATTATAATTATTTCAAGGTCCTAAATTCTACAAAACACTTTTAATATTTTCACTTGTTCCCATGTCACTGCTTCCTATTACATGACTTTACTGTTGGAGTCAGATCACTTTTAAAAGCAGTATAGTTGGACTGAGAAACTTGTCTAACACTTCTTGTTGTAATATTTTTGGTTTTACGTTTTGGCTGTTGTTAAATAATTCTGCAGTGAGTCGTCTTTTCCTGTGCCACAAATTGTTATAATTATAACCATTCAGAATATTTACCCAGTTTTGCGTGTGTGGTACACAACCTGTTTCCTTCAGTGACATCACAGAATCATTCTGCACTTGCAATTTGGCATTGTACTTAAAATGATGTCATCCCTTTGTCAACATGACACTATGGATATGTTCTTCACTAGGAAGTGAGGGTCTCCCCTTCATCAAAGAATTGATCATTGACAAGTATCTGCATCAACATTCCAGAGCTCTAATTCATATTTCTGCCCCTCTCTTACTGGATATGCTTTCCATTTATCCACTCTAGGTACAGACAAAGCGCACAAAATTGATCTCAGCCACCCAAATAGAATAGACAGCCATTGGAGAGGAGTCTGTTTTGGTTGAATGGTCATACTGCTTTTACAGTGTTGGTTTAGATTTTTAACCAATGTGACGCTTCAGATATCAATCTAATGGATTTGGAATAGATCCTCCATGAGGGAATGGTGTGGAATTAAGCGTTATGAAGATGAATTGATGGCCGAAACCATTATGCCCTGCATACTATCTCCTTATTGAATATGTGATCTATGCCATTCTCCTTTATTAATGACAATTCTTTGCTGCTGTGCCCACAGTAATCCCATATGTTTTGGTTTGCATGTGACTAAGTCTTGTACACCTAATATGTCTTCATTATACTGTATTTCGTAACTGAGGACCAGTTGTACTCTTCATTTTATGTGATATACCTACATATACATATGTATGGGGACACCACAGCAGTCTTGGAAGGAAGTGTAGAGCATATTGAATAGCAGCATGTTAAACTGTTCGTGTCCCCAGGATATAAGAGGGATAATCATGCAAGTTTCATGGATATGAGCATGTGGAATAATAGGGTAGTTGGTTAAAAATGTCTACTGATAAACTTCTTTACCATCCATTTTGATCTGTTACATTGTAACAGCTGCTATTACATTGTCATTACAGTGTGTACGTTAATAACATTTGTAATTGCATTGGTAATGCCCGTATTATTTTCTTTGTTCTTCAGTTCCCACTGGTATCTTGTAGTTATATGTTTTCCCTGGCTGGAAAAAGCAGTTTATGAAGACCGAAAAGAACCATGTGCCACTCAAGATATTGAAAAAAGACCTGGTTCTATTAGTGGGTCAGTTATTGTATTCAACGACCATTTATCAAAGAAAGAGGAGACTATGGGAGAAGGAAGCAACAGCGAGTCCGAAGGTGGGGTTCTTTTCATGCTTTATTCAAGCATGTTACCTCTGTTTGCCACATTTTGACTTTCAGCCCTTTAAATACAATACTAGGCGTGTGTTTTAATGGACATGGACATTGAGATATATATATATATATATATATATATATAATAATATATATAATATATATATAATATATATATATAATATAATTATAATATATATATATATATATATATAATTTTATTATTATATTATTTTTTTCCCTAAGAATGAATTGCTGTGTAATTTTTTACATTTTACATTTTTTTTCATGATCTGTGATACAGGCAGTTGTTAGGGTAATGCTCAGTGGGCTCTAACAGCAGGCCCTTGAGGCCCTTTCTTTCTCAGTTGTTTCTCTGGAAGTCTCTTTTGATCATGCTGTGGTCACTCTTGACCTTGGTGATTTAAGAGTTTCAAAGCCAGGATTGCACATCCACTTCAGAGTGGCACGAGACGCCCATAATTTCCAGTAATTATGTGGAGTCACCTACTGTTTTTGCAAACTTTGTTATGACGTGGTATAATTTTGGACAGAAAAATTCTGCCTAGCTTGATTGTGTTATTGACGGTGCATCAGACTTTTTAATATGGTGTTTTTTTATATATAGTAACCCCATTGTAAAATAAGTAATACAAGGCCACTGCAATAAACCTATGCATTATATGCATCTAAATACAGTACCATTAAGTTGACAAGCATTACAACTGTGCAGGTGCCTTTATTGTGCTAAGACATCTTTTGAATAGTTGTTTAGATACTGCACATTTTCTTTCATTTAAAAGAAACTATCTCATCATAGACACTGGGGGTACATCAGTAGACCATGCCTCCAATGTCTATGCTGACACACCGTACAGCTGTTTGTAATGATATTAAAGATCTGTCAGGAAAAAAATCAACCATTTCTGTCTCTATGGCCTTCATGTGATACAGATATGTCTTGCAGTCTTTGGGGAAAATGCTGCCTATTGTCTCATAGTATTTTCATGTTATAGGTTCTACCAGCTCAGGAACAAGCCATAATCCCAAACATTCTGTAAGTTTTGTTTATTACAAACATATATCAAATTTTGTGGATACTTTAGGATCTCTATACTAAAATGTTGTTCAAAATCAACATATTTAAGAGGTGCTCATTTGGTACTTTGGAGTAAGCCAGAGTAAGTAAACACATAAAAGGCCAGGTTTAAATAGTACATCTCAACATTCCTAAGGGCAATATAATAAAAAAAGAATCTGAACATATATATTTTAATTTGGGAAATTCTGAATTGGTATTGGAAGCAAATCTTAAAAAGGAATTAAATTGTACCCACTTTTCTTTCGATATAGCTTTGTGTTTCAATCCAGTCTAGTTCAAAGATTTATGAGCAGAAAATCTGCAGTTTCCCAAGACTGCTAGGTAACATTCACAGTAAATAGATTGATTTGAATTTGTCCATAGTAAAATGTGTAAACACTACAGTGATGCTTGAATATTCGTGAACTCTTCAGAATTTTCTGTTTCTGCATAATATTGACCTAAACGACATAAGATTTTCACACCCATCAAAAAAGTACCGTAGATAAAAGAGAATCAAGAATCAAAAATATTAGACTTTTCGCATTTTTGCAGAATGTGAATTTTGGAAATGTGTTTCAGGTGAAGGTGGCAGGAACTAGTTAGAGCTTGGATGTGTAATTTAAAAGATCGCAGAATAAAAGGTTATCCCGATGGAGCATATTGTTAGACTGGGGAAAGCGTGGAGCTATTGACTGTGATAGATAGCTCAAATGTAGAGGTTACCGTAAGTGGGATGGGGGAAAGATGATGAATTCCATTTTCTCTAGATTGAGTTTGAGAAAAGTGGAGGAGTAGAAGGAGGATATGAACGGTAGACATTCTGGGTTCTTGGAAAGCAGTTAATATCTGGGCCATAAATGTAGATTTGAGTGTCATCACAATACAAGTGGTTCTGAAAGCCATGTGATGCTATGATTTCAACAAGTCTAAGGGTATAAAAAGACAAGAGTAGAAGGCCCAGAACTGACCCCTAAGGAACACCAACAGAGAGAGGGCAAAAGGAGGAGGTGGAGTGAGAGTAAGAGATGCTACAGTGTTTGGTTGGTGAAGTATGAGGAGATTCAGGAAAGAGCCAAACCTGTGATGCCAAGAGTAAGAGATAATTTGGAGGAATGGGAAGTGGTCAACTGTGTTGAAATCAGAGGACAAATCTAGAAGAAGAATCACAGGATAGTGGCATGAGGCTTTTGTGTTTTATTAAATATTTGGTGACCTTAGTTAGGGCAGTTTTGGTAGATTGGTGAGGTCAAAAACCAGATTGCATCAAGTCCAGGAGTGAATTTGAGGAAAGATAGGGCAGTTCAAGATATACAAGTTGTTCAGGGAGTTTTGATGCAAATGGTAGTAAATAAATTGGGCGATAGGACAAGTCAAGGTTGAAATTATGGGTTAGGGCTGGGGTAACCGTAACATTAAGGATGGGGATGATGTGGAATGGCATTCGAACTAGAGGACACGTAGGGAGGTGGGATTTGGAGAGTAATGTGGAAAGCCTGTCATGAGTGATTATTGCAAAGTAGGTTATGGGAGAAGAGCATTGTGCAGATGTATAGAAAGGTTGCCAGAAATGTAGGTGGAAACTCTGATGTTGTCATTCTTGTTTTTGAAGTGTGTGGCACCAGGGGACAGAGTAGCGGAGATGGAAGTGGACAAGTCTGGCTCGGGCAAATAACCTTAGCTTGGTCTGACTGTTCTAACTGTTCTGCACCTAGATTTGGTGTCAAAGAAGCATAAATGTGTCTATTTCTATGAAAGAAGTGTGACGCCCCCAGAACGCCCCTAAACTTTGGCGCACTAAAAAGTGTCTTTGCCGCATTACAAAGGCACTTACCGCACCAAAGTTTGGAGTGCGCCTGTTCATACATTCTTTTTGGCTCAAAGTACACCAGAAAACTGGCACAGGCCTGTTCATACATGTCGTTCAATGTGTTAAATATGTTGCTATTTAGAGAACTAGAATGCAGCACACTGAATATTCATATAGCGTGTATCTAGGAATTCAATGAAAACAGAAGTCCAGAATACAGGAGATACTGTGAATGTACGAAGCCCCGGCTCAGCCAGTGACAGTCCAGAACATTGTAACTACTGTGAATGATGGTGAAAATCCAGGTGGTGAAGTGATTAAGGTGGTTGCGGGGCCAGGTGGTTGGTAGATGAAGGCCACTTGGAGGTTGGAGGGAGAGTAGATGTGGGCAAAGTGCACCTCATTAAAAAGAAGGATGAGGGAGTTTAGTGGTGGGTTCGGGACAAAAGAACAGATATTGGAGAGGAGAAAGCCAACACCTCTACCATGCTGGTTGTTAGGGCAAGTGGAATAAGTAACTTGGAGGACAACATAAGACAGCACAGCAGCGGAGGTTGTGTCATGTGAAATGTGTCAGCCAGGTTTCTTTTAGACTGAGGAAGGATAGGCTGTGTGAAATAGAGGTTGTGAATAAAGGGAAGTTTGTTCCAAACAGAACGTGCATTGCAAGGAGCTCCAGATAGGGGTACAATGGTGTCAGGGAAATGGGTTTAAGGTGTAAAGGGTTACAGAAGTTTGTGCTGGTTCATCAGTAAAAGAAGGGTGAAACAACAATGGGGATGTGCTGGGGAGGGGACGAAGGGCCAGGATTTGGAGATATGTGCCCAGCAATAAAGAGAAGCAGGGAGAGTGTTAATAGGTGTGAGTGGCATAGAGCAGGAGGGGTTCATGTATGTTTTGAGAGGAAAATTTTGATGATGTGAAAGAAGTCCGCAGTGGAGGTCAGATGAGAGGGTAAACCAGATGGTGAGATAAGTAGACCTTTGCCCAGTCTAGGTGTCTGGGGGTAATCAACTGCTCCGTGTGAGAGCTCCCTACATACAAGCAAGAAATAAAAAGTGGTGCAGAGAAACTCCTCGTTACAGAGTCAGGTGTGCGCTTTACAATCAGGGACAAGCCCGCACTGACACTATACAAGCACCAGCATAACCTACAACCCCACCAATCACATCACCAGTAGTCAGGTCACCATCACATGAATACAGGACTGATTCAACACAGAAGTAAAATAACCCCTGATAGCAGGTACTCACAGGAGACGTCATCTCTGATGGGAGTTGTTCTCTTCTCCTTTTCTTCTCCATCTGGCCCAAAAACCTCCATGATGTCTTCCCTGATGAGTCGTTCCCTTCCATTTCTTTCTCTGTCCGGTACAGCATGCAATGTCTTCTTCTCCCGGTCACTACTGGTCCCTGTAGAATTTACCACAAATACATCTTTGGCTGTTCTCTCTACTAGCACTTTCCTATTAATTCCCCAAACAGCATATGTTAGACTCTAAAAATTAGAAATGAAAACATGTCAGATACGTGGCATGTAAATAGGTAGACCCTCATTAGGTAGGTAAACAGGCCTTCTCCATTAATTGTAGGTAACAGGCCACCCCTGTAACTAGCCAGGTAGCAAGGGCTGTCCCCCGTAACTAGCCAGGTTAGCACGGGCTGTCCCCAGTAACTAGACAGGTTAGCTGGGCTTCCCAGTAACTAGCCAGATTAGCAAGGGCTGTCCCCAGTAATTAGCCAGGTTACTGGGGCTTCCCCATGTAACTAGCCAGGTTAGCATGGGCTGTCCCCAGTAACTAGCCAGGTTAGCTGGGGCTGTCCCCAGTAACTAGCCAGGTTAGCAAGGGCTGTCCCTAGTAACTAGCCAGGTTAGCTGGGGCTGTCCCCAGTAACTAGCCAGGTTAGCTGGGGCTGTCCCCAGTAACTAGCCAGGTTAGCTGGGGCTGTCCCCAGTAACTAGCCAGGTTAGCTGGGGCTGTCCCCAGTAACTAGCCAGGTTAGCTGGGGCTGTCCCCAGTAACTAGCCAGGTTAGCTGGGGCTGTCCCCAGTAACTAGCCAGGTTAGCTGGGGCTGTCCCCAGTAACTAGCCAGGTAAACTTGGGCTGACCCCCAGTAATTAGCCAGTTAGCTAGGGCTGCCCCCAGTAACAGCCAGGTTAGCTGGGGGCTGTCCCCAGTAACTAGCAGGTAGCTAGGGCTGTCCCCAGTAACTAGCCAGGTTAGCTGGGCTCCCAGTAACTAGCCAGTTAGCTGGGCTGTCCCCAGTAATAGCCAGGTTAGCTGGCCCTGTCCCAGAAATAGCCAGGTATGGCCACGGGCAGTAAGTAGGCAGGCAGGGCCAGTATATAGCCAGGCAGGGCATCATATAGGCAGGCAAGGGTAGTATATAGCCAGAGCAGGGGCAGTATATAGCCAGGCAGGGCATCAGATCGGGAGGCAGGGGCAGTAGATAGCCAGGCAGGGCATCGTGTAGCCAGGCAGGGGTCGTATGTAGCCAAGCAGGGTATCATATAGGTAGGCAGGGCCAGTAAGTAGTTTAAAAAAAAAAAAAAATCATACTCCCCTAGTTTCTCTCCTCTCCTCTTCTCCAAGTCCGTTCGGAGAGGCCGCTCTCACCCAAGTGGGGGCCGCGGAGCACGCGTGCTATGACGTCATTACATCGTGCGCCTGCTGCGAAGATCCCGGCTGTTCAGCCTCGGCCGCTGCTTGCACCACGCGGTGCAGGCGGCGGGCGTGATGGCTGCATGGCTGGGTCTGTGACCCGGCTGTGCAGCCGTGTGGCGAGGGGGGCCCGTCGGTCCCCTGCCACAGGGGTCCGGTCGCTGATGCGACCATTACGGCCCCTGTGCGTGCGCTGGCACTCTGGGCCCGCCGGGGGGAAACACCAGTTTGCCCTATGGGCAGTCCGGGCCTGGTTGCAGGGGTCAGTTGTTCCACACAGAAATATAGATAGATGGTCAAATCAGAAGGAGAGTATTTCATAATGCTACATTCTGGTTTTAATTCTACTGCACACTTTATGTAATCACACTTCATGGGAATCGCACAAAGGTTTTATGTGGAAAATCATATCTATATCTGTAAATGGCTTTCAGTATCTCCATTTCCCTGTTGCTCCTTAAGAATCTTGCAAGATGACATTACTAAATATGACTTCAAAACATCACACAGAATTCCAGACAGAGCATTAAGGGAGTGAAACAGAATTTAAGGGTATGTTCACACGGAATGTTGGATCCGTTTTTGGGTCCGTTTTTTATTGCATGCATTGAAAACTGCATCCAAAAAACTTATCCAAAAACGCATCTGCAAATGCCTTTTTGGATACATTTTGCATGCGTTTTTGGATGCGTTTTTCAGATCCGTTTTTCAATGCGTTTTCTTTCAAATCACATTGTTTCCTATGGGGATTTCACTTGCGTAGAACGCAAGTAGAATTGACATGACATTGAAAGCAATGTAAATCACACTGCTCATTGTTGGATGCGCTTTTTGGGACCGTTTTGGATCTGAAAAACGTCATGTGAATATACCTTAAAAGTTAAGTATATTCAAATTTCTATATTTTTTTTTTTTTTAAATGTTAGGTCAACATAAAAGACATTTAAAATCCTTAAAATAACACCAACCTGTGACAGTGAAACTTGCAGAAATGATTCAGTATTACTGCTACTTATCATTCAAAGGTCACCTAATTGTGACTAGTAGGTAACATTTGTATTGCTAATCTGTGGCCTAACTCTTGATTGGTTGTAAATATATTCCAATGAAAGCTGGTAAAATTTAGCAAATGACTTACAGTAATTATAATAATTATTTTTTTTTTTTTCTGCAGAAACATAAAGACAAGCAGCATGGTAAACTCTGTAAAAGGTAATCAAGAAGTACTAAAAGGTGTAGGTATTTGTGCAATTCCCTCTTAGCTGATCAAAATGTTGTTTAGCATATTGTAAAAAATTATTTTGCCATGCACGATGTGTCAGACATAGCTTTTTTTTAAAAAAACCTATATTACAAACAGACATGGTTAACATTAACAAAGACAAGAAGGTTCCTGATCTATCTAATCCTCTTTCACCATATGGCGATGACATTTTCAGCCCCTTATGTTTAGAAGTGTATACCGTAATTTATTAGTCCTCTTATGTGCATTTCCAAATCTTGTTTTATTTCTTCTCTTTCCAAGAATTCCTAAGCAATCACAACCAGCCATACCAAACAAGTTTGTAGTTTTTACTTGAGGTGTTTAAATTCTCTTTAAACGTATATATATATTTTTTATAAGTATTTTTTTTTCTAATAGAATGTCCAGATCTTTTAGGCAACTCATTAAATACTCACTACCTTACAGTGACCAAGTCTGCCAGTATTGTATCACATTAAATTTCTGCAAACAATGAGACTTTAGCAGGCAATATTGTCAACAAATGTATGCCATAAAAATGCACTTATACAATATATTTCTTCCCTCTGTGCAGGCCATGTCTACTCATCTTTGATTCTCTGAAGACTGGATCTGTGCAAAATACTGTACAACTTTTACGAGAGTGAGTGACTTAAATATTTTTTTATTTTCTTTCCTGAAATTACATTCAAGCCCAATGCACTTCCAAATCAGTGGCTAGCAAACAGTACTGTTGCTTATAACTTTTGCACATCACGAGTATGTTATGGTACAATCGCACTCCTGTGGCAAGTCAGTCAGATTTATACCATATAACTGAAGAACCTCAACCCTTTCCCTTTAGCAGCAGTCACTGAGACCATCAGAAGATCAGTAATTAGCCCGTTGTCTCTTTCTTATTGATTCTGTGTATGCCATGCCCATATGTTTTATTAGCTCAGATTTTCGAGTCCTTCAGTAAAAATTCTTTCCTACCTTCAAATGGAATGATGGAAAACATACTCCTAAGGCTGTAGTCACGAGCTATTTTGCAAAGCTCCTGACCCCCCGCCCTGTCCCTTTAACAGTGGGGCTCTATAGGTGACTGTCGGGGGAGAAGGCTTTCAGTGACCGTGAATTTCTCATTGGGATAAAAAAAATATACCAGTATACTATATGTGTGTTTTTTTTTCATGTGGTATGTGCCATCTGTCACCTATAGGGACCCATTGTATATGTGTCACGAATCTTTGGGTCGGTTAGGACTGACACAGAAGGACGCTGGGTATTGTGGGTCCTCTGGGTCACCACAAGTGTAGATGGTGAGGTGGTGACCACACCAGGGAGCACAGTCTAAGGGGAACCCCGGTCTGCACTGGAGCCTGCCGAAAGGCCAGAGGGAACCAGGTTGCTATCCCTGACGTGGCTACTCGCGGTGACAGGCAAAGTGCAGGACAAGGACACCGTTATAGCAGAGGTGACAGGTCCCAGTGGGTATAGCCGTGGGCAGGTAGCAGAGTCCCAGGCAGGTAACGGACTGGTACGACAGCAGGATAACAGCAGGAAGTAACGTACACAGCCAGTAATAGACTGGTGTAACTGCAGGAACAGCAGGAGTAGATATGCAGGTAACTCAGGGGTTAGCTGCAAGGAACACAAGGATTAACTCAGGAACAGCAGTAATCAGCAGCAGAGGTCAGGATCTCAGGTATGCTGTAGCAGCATACCATTAACGTTGGAGCCTATGGGTGACGGATGCCATCGTGTGGCATCTTTGATGAAGGTTCATTATATGTCAGGAGCTTTCCTCAGATTATACATCAAATATAGCCATTAACAGGATGTGATGTAAAACAGATTTTGTGTCCTGTCCGATGTAGTTTTAGTATGTTAAATTTATTAGTATTGTTTAGTGTGTCATGTATTAAATCTTTGAAAAGTAGTCGTGTTTAGTATGACAGATATAGCAGATCTAAGTGTGTCATGTCAGACATAGTGGTTTTAGAACAGTGTTCAGTACACCAGAGGAGCCTAATTATTAGAATGTAGCAGAGCTGACTCTATCATGTTAGAAGTTTTTCTTTTATGTTAGCTCCAATGTTTGTAGCTACTCTAATGTAGCTGATGCAGCATGCTGCCCTCTCCTGGGTTCTTCCAGTGCAGAAGGATTTGGACACCTTGTGGACACCCTGCAATCAGTTACATATGTCTTCCCATATTGCAATTCACCCCTAAACCTGCCAAAGCTACACTCCTTACCTGTATTGTAGTCATCACGTACAAAGTTGATCCCTCTAAGGCCATATCTACACAGCACTGGTTTCTGGTTGGATTTATGGTGGATTCAGTAAAATCCGACTTTAACCAGTGCCCCATAGACCACAATAGAAAATCCGAGCTGTAGTCAACACCGCACAGATATTCCATTGTTAGATTTCTAAACCGTCAACCTCTGCCAGAGTATAGAACATGTTCTATCTTCCGGCGGATTCTAATACACTTCGTGTACTAGAAAATCTGAAAACTGTGTTTGTTTTTTTCCGCAAACCCATACCACAGATCGCAGTACGGTGATATTAAAACATTGTTGGATTTTCAGTGGCATTTTAACATTAGCCGTGTAGATCTAGCCTAAAGGTGAAAGTCCTTCCAGGCAGCACACCACCTGTGCCCTGTTCGTTGGTTAACTGGATACAGAAAGGCAGCTGGTTGACAAATGGCAGCACAGGGCAAGTCATTTACTTGTATTTGTGCAGCTTTGGGTGACATTCCAATCTTCATACATTCGCTGTATTCATATTTCTGACCAGTCGGTTAAGGTTGGAACTTAAAACCTGACAGATGTGTATTGGAAATGGCCACAAAACCTGACCTGAATTAGTGCCTCTGTGAACTCTGGTGGCGGAAGTCTCACACACGTCTTTGCCTGGACATACCAGAGCTGCATACAACTTTACTGGAAGCTGTGGTCTGCTAGAGATTAGGAGGGATTGGAGGCTTCTAGTAGTTAGTGGGTGTTGAACAGGGACAGATACAACTTGACTTTCTGCATGTTGCACCTTCACAGCATCTCTTAGTACGAACAAAGGGTGAAGAGGAGACGGTGGACTCATAGCAAATGTGGCAGTGATCTGTTACAGCTGCCTATTCTAATGCCCTGAATGTCTCGTTCACTGCCTCGCTGCCACCACTCAGCAATGCATTACAAAAGTATAATGTAATGGATTTCTGGCCAAGCTGTGTCTGGTAATTTTTTACTTTTTTTCTGTGTGTGCCAACGGTTCATAGAGAGAAAGCTCAATACAGTAGTATGTAAATATATATTTTTTTCAAATTCTAGGGAGATGTTTATTGAGAGACAAATACACAACAAGCACGGAGCATTATACAGCAATAAACTGAAAATGACAGGCGCCATCCGCAGGACAGCTCAGCCCTCTCAAATACAAGCAACAAGTCATACAAGTTAGATATGCAAGGATTACAATGTTCAGGAATAAATATTTTTTTTTAAAATGGTCAGAAGCGTCCCTTTAAGCACAAATTGACATGGACTTTTTAGCATTTTGTGCATACGTTTCAAGGGATCTTTTTTTTGTTTCTTATTATCCTTCTATTTGTTGTCGGTATTTAAAAGCGGAATGGGATGTCAAACGCAAAACTCCAAGGGAATTTAGCAGGAGCAAGATGCTAGGCATACATCCTAAGGTTCCAAAACAGAATAACAGCACAGACTGTGGTTTGTACGTCTTACAGTATGTGGAAAGCTTTGCTCAGGTGTGTACTGTATGTAGGAGTTATAATTTCTCTGCAATTGCATATGCTACATTATTGAAGCTGTTGTATCTCTTGAAACCTACTGTAACAGTAATGGTATTATGTATTAACAGTGACACAAGAACAAGTTACTGAATAGTGTTTGCTCCATATGAATTTACTTTCCCCTATAAGCGTTTCTTTGGCAGCATAGACACTACTATTTTAAATGGGTTTCCCCACTATAGACATTTATCATCTAATAGTTATTAAATAAATGATTGCTGGAGATCCTACCGCTAGGACCGCCACAAATCACTAGACTGGGCCCAGGTCCTAAAGAATTGTTTAAATGGTGCAGCAGGTGTATGTTTGACTGTTTTTTTTTGTTCAACGTCTATTGGACTGACAGAAATAGCCAAGCACATTGTTCAGCCACTGTTTTAGTGCTTGATGAGACCTCCAGCAACCAATCCAACACAACAAAACACAGCAGCACCCAGCAGGCACTAAAACCCATACAAGCATAGAATTTAAAACTTCACTACTATATTATATATACAATATAACATTAAAGGGGTTGTCTCACCATGCCAATGCTCAGAGCCACAGGCAGCTTCAGAATCACCCACCTTCTTTCTGGTTAGGCTATGGGTGGTAAAAACTATAGGCTGCATCAAGTACCAGTCTTAGTCGAGACTGCACTACATTCTCTCCTGCAGCCCACCTGACCAATTGTGCACCATGCTATTAGCTGCCAGTAAGGAGCATGTTAATTGGCTCTAAGTTTCGTAATGTCTCCTGCCTAGACTTCACAAACACTAGTGTAGTGTGTAGCACACCTTTCCATTATTATGTACAACAGTCTGTTTTTATGAATGTCCCCAAAATCTGCTTATCTGCCATAATTCAAGCCAAAGAAAGTACTATAGTTGTATCTGATGATTGGTGTACCATGACTAAAATGTGAATAGGACATAGTCCTTCTTGTCTTGATTACTGTAACTCATTACTAGTTAATCTCCACCCTCACTAAACTCTCTCCTCTCCACTGAAAACAACATATTGGGCCACATGTATGAAAACTGTCTAGGTCTAAAACTCACTTTTTTGCCCATAGCAACCAATCAGAGTGCCCCTTTCATTTCATATAGTGCTCTGAATAAATGAAAGGGGTGCTCTGATTGATTGGTTGCTATAGGCGATAAAGTTAATTTTAGACCTAGACAGTTTTTATACATGTGGCCCATTGTCTCTATCTTGTGCCAGTCACTTAAGTTTGAATTTGCATTTTATAGTGAATACAAAGCCAGTTAGCACTCTCCCCCACAAAGCTCTCCGCAATGCTGAGCCACCCTATAGCTCCACCTTGATTTCTTTCTACTACCCCACGAAGATGTGTAAACTGACAATGATTTAAGACTAACATGGTCAATAACTTGAACCTCACACTCCTAAAGTGGTTTTGCCATGAAGTAAATTTGATGTGGTAAGTTTGAAAATTAAATAATAAACATTTTCACCATTTATCGTTATTAAAAATTCTGCACCATTTTTGTTTTAGCTGCTCCTTTAGTGATCCATTGTTTACAGTGTTTCCAGGTGATACGACCAGGGCTGAGAGCTTCTCAGTCCTGGTCGCACATGCTCAGACATCACCTCTCCTCCCAGGAAGCTACTGATAGTTCAACCCCAGGTGCTATCATTCTACTCCCGTCCTCTGTACTCTTTAGTAATTAGTCAAACAGTGCAAATAAAATAAAAAAATTAAACCTCAATCAGGTTTGTGCATTGATAAAGAGGAAAAAAATTCCACAGGTTAAGTTCCTGCAGGGATTTGAACCAAGGACCCTTGTGCTGTAAAGCAAAAATGTTACCTCTGAGCTACAGTGTAGCTACTTACAGTTCTATCCATAAACAGACCTTTCTTTCACTAGAGAGAGAAAAGGCATGATGATGTCATCCTGCCGAGTCACATGATATGCAATTCAAACAAATCGCACACGCCCACTTCTGAGCACACAGAGCTGGATGCAGGAGGTATGGAATGAGATTGTGGCAAAACCCCTTTAAGACCATGCTCGTGCTGCACCAGTTGTCAGGAATTAATTTGATCTGGTGAACAGGGCCCTCACTCACTGTTGAACTTTTGAATAGCTTTGTCTTTGTTTTATCTGCATATATACCTTCTAAATTGTAAAATGCTGTAGAATATGTAGGTGCTATATACATTAATGATTTTTATTGAAAAATGTTTTTTATATTTTATTGTACACTAAAAATTTTGTGTTTTTTTTTTTTTTTTTCTTGTCCAATAGAAACCTATTGAAAGCTTTGACTCTCCGATGCATTTAGAGAACTGGTTTCCCACAAGTGTAGTTAAGAATAAAAGGGATGAGATTAGAGACTTGATTTTACGGCTTCATGTGCAGCAATCTAAGAAGCGCTAAGGAGACAGCCTCTGCCTTACTCTACACCTTAGGTCACTGCAATAATATACTGTACTTGTTTTCTGTACATTTCTGTAAAGACTTAGATGAAGATACAAAATGTCATTATAATTATTTATATTTGGAACAATCTTTATATGAATAAAAAGAAAATGTAAATATAAACCTTTAGAAAACATTTGTTACACGTTCCTGGCATTTACATGTGGGGCTAGTTTAAGTTTTGTACACAGGTTTACTCAGGGAAATCCTTTTTTTAGTACGTGATTTTAAATGACTAAAATGAAATGTAAAACAACTTTGCAAATGACATTCCTTAAAAATCCACACAATTTTGTACTTACAGCTTTTTTGTAGTACTACATGTTTCTATGGTAACAGACAACAAATGCTATCTAGTCTGAACAGATAGTCATATTCGTTGTCATCTTACGTACTTGCTTACTTCTTAACATACTAGATCTAAGGCTTCATTCACATAATATTATTAACCACATCTGAGGTATCTGTTTGGGTACTGTGAAAAAAGATACCTGATGGATTCTGCATTCATCCAATAGGAATTGGTAGAGCAAACATAGTACTGTTTGGAGTACATTTGCTCTCTTTTTGAAATGTACACACTTTCTGTGCAGGACACCATGCTTTTATATCCTGCAAGAAAAGTGTATACTATGGGGAAATAGAGAAAACATAGTCTGAATTGGTATTGATTTCTATGGGCTGGCTGTGGCCCCACTGTGGTATAAATCAGGGTCCCTTGTTTTATGGTATGCTGATGGATACCTGAAACATAGTCCATAATGGCATGTAAACCATGGGATATATGCACAAACCAAGACTTTAATCAACACTCTTTGCAACATAGCTGCATTTTCTAATTTTAATGCATATAAAAGAATAGACCTTCCCTTTTACTTTAATGCAGTTGTGCTTATTTAGCTTTTACCTCCACTTCAATAGGAAGGTCCTCTTTGGATTGTGTATCATCCACCTTTTTGGGACTGTGTCTTTATTTCATAAGTAAGTTTACATTTCCTGGCTTTTTTTAAAAAATAAAAAATTTATGACTATGGATTGCAGCAAACACCTCAACTTTATGCAGATAATCTTAACGCCGGAGCAAATCTGTGCAATTTTACCTGAAAGTTTTTGTTGTTCTGCATGCTTCCATCCGTCTTCATGTCAACTTACTTCAACACCACTGAACTCTATGAAATACATATTCTTTTTACCTGGAATTGAGTACATTGCAATCAATCTGGAGAACAGTGGATCCAACAGAATTTCTTCCAAATCATTTGATTACCTTGTGTTTCATTTCCATGCTTGAAGTAAAGGGGCTTGTCAGATGCAATTTTACAAGTGCAATAACTTAAACTCAAAGAAGTATTGGGCAGTTGAGAACAATTTCTTGTGAACTTTCTGATCCAAACAGTGGACAACATTTATGTTGAAATGTGCTTTAATGTTAAATGCACCTTTACAGTACTATGAACAGCTATAAGGTGGTATTTAAAGATCCAAAAAATTATTATTCTGTGGGAAATCACTGTTTTTGCACTGACTACATGTATTTTCAGTAATAGGCTTCTAGAGTCGAAAAACTTTAGGTGTCATTCACTTAATTTTCTACTGTATAGTGATTAGTATAATGTCCTATTTTGGAATTATTTGCTACTAGAAGCAATGCTTTATCCAAATACATGTACTTCTCATAATTCGGTAAAACCACTATTCCATAGTAGTACGTTAACACTTTTATTTCAGTAAGAGCAAGAAAAAGCTGCACAGCATGTCTGCTCATAGTTTCTCAATAACAGTGTACTACTTGAATGCTACTTTTTGTTCTTTTACTACAAGGGTGCGTTCCCACGGCACAGGACAAATACCGGCCGGTTTGTCCTGTTTTGCGGCCGTCCCCACGGCCGCAGGGGGGGGGGGCGGCTTTTCTCCGCGATGTGCGGAGAAAAGCCCTTCCCCTTCACATTGGCTTGCACAGATTCCGTCCGGAAACGGGACAGAAGATTCTGCTAGCACAATGTTTTGCGGCCTGACCACGGGCGGAAAAACCGCCGGACGGAAAACCCGTGCAGTGGGGACTACTGCACGGGTTTTCCATAGAGCACCATTGTGCTCATTTTTTGGCCGGTTTTTCAGGCGGTCTGAAAAACCGCAAACCGCCTGAAAAGCCGGCCGAAAACCCGTGCCGTGGGGACCTGCCCTAAGTTTCTATAGTAATCCATATACACTTTTAGATTATCATATTCAAGTTAACACCCAAAGGGTCAAACAAGTAGTTAAAGTAATATGCACTAGTTTATGTCCCTTGTGTGGTTAATCCACCTCCACTCAAGATGTAAAAATTAAGGTAGGCTCAGCGAAAAAAAGTACAGTGTGATTCACTTGAAAGAGGCCCAGAATGTGATGTAATAACTCTTGCTAGCACAAAGCAATCTGAACTCAACAACGTGCTTCTCGGTATATGAAGCTCCAAACAAGACGGAATGCCCCCGTGTTAGAGCGTTTACATACGTCAAGGTATATTGTATATATTTTTTGGTTCAAATTGCTTCATCCTAACAGGAGTTACAACATAATATTTGGTGTCGCTCGCACTGTTGCTGTTCATGTGCCTACCTGTGATATGGTATTTAGCGTAGTGATCTGCTTTTGTTTGTTTAATGCAAGATGCAGGTAATAAATTAATGTAAGCGTAAATGAAAATATGTGTTCTAAACATATTTTTCTAAACATACTTTCAACCATTATCCACAAATAAAAGGATTTTTTCCGAAAACAAAAACCTAGCACATTGTTCAATGCTGCCCATAACTTTGCACTCGTGCACCTTTCTGCAATTTTATATTCAAGTGTAACCTTCTGTAAAATATGTGTCTTGGGTTCTGCGAGTGTCAAACATACCACCTCCTAAAAATAACACTTTGATATGTGCAAAGCTCATACATGTCACCTAGGTTTGTATGCACATATTTCAACATAGTCACTAGAATAAAAAAAATATTTGCGAACCAGATCCCATAAACAAATTGCCTGACAAGGAATCAGTGTTGATCAGACATTCACCTGTAGTAGAAAGAAGATTCACCTCTAACTGGGACACATATCCTCTCTGATTGGTAAAGGGCTTGGTAACGTAAAGAAATGCTCTCATATTCTGATCTCTTTGGGTTACTGTAAGACTGTGCAAGTGGACAGATGACTTTAAGGATAGTACAGTGTTTCTCGGAAACATGCCCCTACAGTGACTGATGGAGTCAAAAGTGTATCTAGTGGGTGGGAGAATTGAAAGTCATTCATTTATACTTTCAAATCCTACTGAATCAATTCCTTAATTTGGCTTGAAAAATGTATTGAAAAACTTTTACAAAAACTGCTTGGTTTTTTCAAAACGTGATTTCCCTCTAGCAGAGGGTTTCCTTAAAAATATTTAAAATTTTTTTTTAATTTAAGAAAAATTTTTTTTTTTTTAATTTTTTTAATTTTAAAAATTTTTGGTATTTTTTAAATTTCTTATAAAGATTTTTTTAATCCGAAGTTTCATTCACTTGGATGCAATTCCCAGGGGGGAGGGGTGGGGGGGGGGGGGGTGGTTTGGGGGGGGGGGGGGGGGGGGGGGGGGGGGGGGGGGGGGGGGTTGACGAATCCCCAAACTTAATTTGGCTTAAAAAGTATGAAAACTTACAAAAACTGCTTTGGTGTTCGTACATAGTGACTCTCTCAGCAGACGGTAGTGCGCTTCCAGATAAGATAATTAAAGTGAATGTGTCATCAGAATTTTTTTTTATTGTTTATATTAAACACTTTTTTTAAAAGAATTTTTTTTTTTTTTTTTTTTTTCCTTATCACTATTGTATTTTTTTTTTTAAATCCTGAAGTCCTACAGTTTTCACTTTGGCTATGGGTCCTAATAATAGTCTGACACTTCCTATTGTGTAGAGAAAAGGTCTCAATTATTAGCCCAGAATAGGGTTACACCATTCACGATATTAGATAGTCACAGCTCTACCCCTCTCTGCACAGTAATTTCTTCCCAGATCACAGAGCATACCTAGAAAACTCTCCTATAGAAGTCACTGGGTCTGCTCCTGTTCTCAAGCTCCTATGTACATGTAGATGCTGTAAAGCATCGCTCTAAATGCCGCCAAAACCAGATCAGGCAAAAAGGCTGCCCCCATAATCAGAGAGAGAAAGCGAATTAAACAGTCTACAGTTAGAAAATAAAAATGACTAAAAATAAAATAATTTGTATCAGTATCTGGTTTTAATAAAAAAAAAAAATACTACATTTTACAGAATAAGGGATACATGACTGTAAACAGCATGTATGTTATGTCACTAGTTTATGCTGCCCTTAGTAAAGTTAGCATAAGATATGTGACAGGTTCCCTTTAGAACAAGGCCGGTGCTGAGTATTGCATTTAGATGTATACCAGGATTTAAGCTGTATTCCCTACATCAGGGCTCCCCAACTCCGGTCCTCAGGGCCCACCAACAGGTCATGTTTTCAGGATATCCCACAAAATGCACGGACAATAATGAAATCACCGGTGCAATGCTAAGGAAAGCCAGAAAACATGACCTGTTGGTGGGCCTTGAGGACTGGAGATGAGGACACCTGCCCTACATCCTTAAAAAAAAAAAATCAGAAAAATCCACATAGAAAGTGACTCGTGATACAAATTTTAAATCCTTAGCATGTCCGTTTATGTTCTTGATGCATTGTGGATTTATTACAGATTTTTCCCATTCACCTTCATAGAAAACTCATAATTCGCAATAAATCTGCCTAAGGAGAATCAGATGTCCCTAGAATGAGGAGTAGTATGTTATGGTGGCATGAAAAAGTTTGTCCAAGTCCACATGCCCATCAGTATAAAGATATGGTGAGGAGAGGTGGGGAGGAGTGTTTAGAGGGGGCTTTATGGAGGGTCAAGTGACTGCATGGTTCATAACATCACTTTATACATATTTATTTAAACAGTGATCTGAAGTGTCATCAAAATATTTTATTCTTGTATTCTTTTTATATACTTGCAGGGATTTTGCCAGTGCTTTGCACCGCTGTTTCTTATTCATGTCCCTCATCCAAGAGTTCCGAATATGCGTGAGCACACTCGTTGGGCTATACTCAGAACTTCCATAGAAATCATTGGGCAGAACCTCACAAATGCAGGAATCTCCCCGTTCTTTGCCAGCTACAAACTGGCCTAAAAAGGGATTTTGCCAGATGTCAAAACCCCTTAAAGGACTTGGTTTAGTTTGGGTCTTAAAGACGGAGTGATATTTTTTTTTTATCTACCCATTTCAAAAGCATGTTTGTAGCCATATCAAGCTTGTTTTTTGTAGGACTAGTTGTATATTTAAAGGGGTTGTCCAGGACTTGTTCTATGGGGCACAATTAGAAATAGAAAAAAGAAGCCTTCTCACCTCAGTGACACTCCCATAAAGTCCCAGTGGCCGTCTCGTACATTCCGGCTGCACAGTGCACGTCCATCGTTCATGTGATATGTGCAGCCAATCACAGGCCACAATATCATGTGCACGTGACTGCTCTGAAATCAGAAAAAAGTTTATCGCTGCTATATATACCTCCAATGGGGAGCAATGTAGAACATACACTCACCGGCCACTTTATTAGGTACACCTGTCCAACTGCTCGTTAACACTTAATTTCTAATCAGCCAATCACATGGCGGCAACTCAGTGCATTTAGGCAGAGACAGGTCAAAAACAATCTCCTGCATTCAAACCGACATCAAAAGGGAAGAAAGGTGATTGAGGCCTTTGAACTGGCATGGTTTTTGGGGCCAGAAGGGGCGGTCTGAGATTTCAAAACTCTGACCCTGGTTTTTTCATCACAACCTCTCTAGGTTTTACAGAAAGGGTCCGAAAAAAAAAACATCCAGTGACGGCAGTCCTGGGCGAAATGCCTGTTTTGCGCCAGGGGTCAAAGGAAAGGGGAGACGGTTCGAGCTGATAAAAGGAAACAGTGCCAAAAACCCCCTTTTCAAAAAAAAAAACCCAAAGTAGGCGAAGAGCAACTTGAAGACAGTACGGCAACTTGAGAAAGATTTTTACAGCAAAAAACCACAAGGGGTCCCTCCTTTCCCAAAAAAAAAGGAACTGGGCCATTTGCCAACCATCAAAATTGACATAAAAGGGGAAAAACGTTGCCGGCTATGATCTCGATTCTGCTGCACATTGGGAGGGTAGGTCAAAATTTGCGTCAACAAATAAAAAAAAGGCCATCCTGCCTTTACAAGGGGTTTTCGGGCTGGGGGTTTTGGGGTCATGTGTGGGGAATATTTCTTGGGCATTTTTTTGGGCCCTTTGGGTACCAATTTGACATCGTTGCAACACCTTTGGAACTTTTCCACAAAAATTGGGGCATTTCAAGAAAAAGGGGCCAACCTTTTACTAGCAGGGTGAAACCAAAAAATGGCCGGTGAGTTAAAAAACAATTGAAAAAACTTTTATTCCAACTAAAAAACCCCAATTTTTGATAATCAAACTGGTACCAAAAACCCCCCCATTACCTTTCCAACTTTGCATACCTCTGCACCCTTTAGTCCTATTTTTTTAAATTGTCTAAAAACTCTACAATTCACCATATGTGTCTCCAGTTTTGGAGGCATCAAATTATTTTCCGTCTTAACATTTATTCGTTTTTGGGGCAACCTAGCTTTTATTTTGCCTTGGCACAGCTGCCCGACAGGGTCAGAAATTTAAAAATACTTTCTACCAAACCCCAATTTTTTTTCAGCCATATTTATCCAGTCTCATACATGTATACATAATTTTTTCCCCACCCAATCAGACCACCATTTATCCACATAATCTCATTTGCCATTTCTCCGCCCAACCTCGTTCCCTATATCCCCTGATCAAAACAAAAATCAATTCTCTCTGTAAGCGATCCAAGGTCTTTAAAAAAAAATTGAAGAAAAGGACCCAAACTGCCCTTTTGTGTACCCACAAAACTTGACCAGTCAATGGGTTCCTTTAAACCACCCTTTTTCCTATCAAAAACCATTTGTGAACCCACTAAAAAAAATTTCACCCACCCCAAAAATTTTCAATTTTTGCACCAAAAATTATGAGCAACAACAAATCCCTTTTGAGAGGCAGACAACAATTCCTCACCCTACCCATCCGGGCTGGGTCTTTGTTTTTAAGCTTATTTGACGGATACCTAGGAAGGGTATCTCTTAAAAAACCCAAATATTTTATAAAAATTAAAAAAATTTTTTAACCGGCCTATAATTTCCAGGCTCACTTTTTGACCCTTTTTTAATATTGGCACCACATGGGTCACGTGCCAGTTCTGCGGAATAGACCCTTCTTTATAGGGGCCCAAAAAATATAAAAACAAGGTTTTTTTCTATAGGGTACAATTTTCCTGTGGAGTTTCCGTGGGGGTATTTACTTTACCCTATCCTATCATCTGCATAGGGTTTTCCTTTTAAAATACAGTTGAAAAAAGGCATTCAATAGCTTCCTTTCCCCTTCTCCTCATTACAATTATTTCGGGTGGACATCACTTTATTTAGAATTTAAATATTTGGGGTTGTTTTTATTTTCCCCCAAAGGGGCCCTTTTTGTCTTTGCTTTTTTTTAAATTTCCTTTTTTTAATGGATTAGTGAATACTTCAGTGAATTTCTTGCCAGTTAATACATTTAGAAAACACTACAGTCATTTTTAGTCAAAGTGTACGTCCACACAACAAAAAACAAAATAATTTGTTTTTATTCTAATTAAGCTATTTCCACGGCTATGATTAGGGCGCATTCCCACGTTTTGCGAGGTCGCGCCAAATACAGCGAAATGTAAAACCCGTCTTACGAATTCACAGTTCCATAGAGAACATGGATTTCGCCTCCTCTCCCCGGGCGTACAATACGCTGCGCGGGGAGATAATTGACGTCAATTAAATTTATCCAGTTACACGCCGCAAGAAGGCGGTCGATGGGCCGACGGGCTGCCCGGGCCCCCCCCCCCCACGGGGGTATGCTCCCAGCACAAAGGGGTAAAAGCGGGGGGGACGTAAAGCACCCAATTATCCGTTGAACAAAGCCTAAACCCCCGCCTCGGGCGAATATTAAACAGTATTTTACCAAAACTTTTGGGTTTTTTAGATTCATTTTTTTTAATCACTTTTTGTTCTAAGTTTTTTGATTTTTTGGGTCCCAAAATACGCACAAAGCTTTCATAATTTTTTCAGCCACCTTCACCCAAAAAATTTTTTCCGAGTGAAATACAGCGGAAGATTTAGCATGTTCTAAATGTGTTTTTTTTTTTTTTTAAAATGGGGGTTTAAAAATCCAACCTCAGAAAATCCGGATCCTGTGGACCAAAACGCGGGTTTTTTTAAGAGGTCTAGAAGATGGTTTTTTTCATCACTTTTAACCCCCTTTTTGACACTGGATTACCAACCAATCTATAAAAGGGTCTTTGGGGCGGGACCACGGCTAACATCTGGCAGTTACAGGTCAGGATATTGCCGGCCTGCGCCAGTTTTAACCCCCAAACGTGTTGGGAAGATGGCCGGGTGTTAAAAAAAAAAGAAAAGGGGGCGCGCACCTTTATCACTTTGAAGGGGCTCCCAAGCAAAATCGGGGGCCAATTGCTTAACATGGCAGCTGTAACCTTGTAAGGGTTCGTCGCTGCCATGTTTTATGTTTTACACTTCCGCCTTAGCAGGAAGTAGTAAAACCGCCACTTCGTCCACCCAATGCATTGTATTTCAAGCATTTAAACTGTATAAGCTTTGGGTCCCCCCCGGGGTGAAACACCCTATTAAAAAAAACTGCAAAAAACTATTTTTCCCCTAGTAGAACACTGTAAAAAAAAAATTCCAAAAAGCCAAAAATTGCGTTTTTTTTTTATTGTTTCACATCCCCTAAAAACGGAAAAAAAAATCAAGAAAGTCGCATGAAACCAAACTGGACCAAAAAAAAACAGTACCCACAAAAAAAAACATCCCCCCTCAAATCTATAGGGTTCAACCAAAAAAATTTTGGCTCAGAAATTTGGGCCCCCACGCAATTTTAAGAAAAAAAAGATACCAAAAAAATTAACGAAAAACCCAAAAATGTCTAGTATTGCCGGATGCATAGATTAAAGAAAACACATCATTTTTACCGAAGATTGAATGCCATAAAAACAAAACTCCTACAAACATGGTGCAAGTGCGTTTTTTTCACATTTTGCCCCACTTTAGAATTTTTTGCGCTTTCCTAGTATATTCTATAGTATGGTGAATGGCACCATTAGAAAGTACATCTTGTCTCCAAAATAAAAGCCCTCATATGTCTATGTTGGTGGAAAAATAAAAAAGTTATGGTTCTGGGACGGCGAGGAGGGAAAAATGAGTGTGACAAAAAAAAATCTTCATCAGGAAGGGGTTAAAATCCAAAGCCACGTGGATTTCCGACTGGGAATGTTTTTCGTGTGGATGGACCCAAAATGTGTTAAGTCCATTTACATCTTGCAATTATTTCTATTTTTTTCCAGTGGTAATAACAATTGTGTAGTGTAGATGCACACAAAGCGACCCTTGATCATTTTAAATTTTGCAGACATAAAAATCATCTAATAAATGTTTGTAGTAGCCACATTCACAGTATAGATGTACATAGCACATGGCTCTAGCAAACACTATCACAAGGTGAACAAACCCTGCCCACCAATTGATGGACTATGATATTGTAAATATGGATCAGATCAACAACAATCGTTATTTCAGTGGTGTGCAGAATTATTCTATGTAAACACCCCCTGCAGCTCTGAGAGAATTCTGGACACAAATGCTTTTTCATTTCTGTGTATGGAACACATCAACAGGTGAGAAATGCATAAATATATATGTGATTCACATAAACACATACCAGAAGCCCTGATGTTGGGTCCTCATGATATGCTCTTGATGCTTACAGACTGTAGGTAAACTACACAGCTGAGTCACATTATTATGACTACTGTCAATGCTGACATGTAGTTCATAAAGGCAAATGTGCCGATATTTCTGAAACTCACTAGTATATGATTGCGTAATGATGATGATAAAAGTCTGTCATGCATGGACAGATGGCATTATTGCGAGTAAGTGATGTAGAAACTGTATATGTAAGAGGCAAACAGCAGCTACGAAAGTGCACAAGGGTGGGCCAATGTGCTATAGTGAAGCACATACGAGACGTGTATGGGGCTTCCAAGCAGACAGATGGTTACTGCACCTCACTGCAGAAAAGGCTTCAATTTTCACAGCAATATCGGTATTGGACCTTCTCCATTGAGTCAAGTTTTCTGCTTCATTAAATGTATGAATGTTGGAGTTTCCAGTGAGAAACATCAGATAACACCCTGTAACTATTGGTGGAAGAACACACGCTGGTGGTGGCAGTATTATGGTCTGGGGGATGTTTTTATGGCATTATCTGGTCCAGTCATCCATGTGGAGGACCCTCTTAACCGATTAAGGTAGGGATCCATCTTTGTAGATCATATACAATCATAAATGTTGATTGTCTCGCCAGGTGGATGGAATCTTCCAGCAAGTCAATGTTACATGTCACACGCCTACTATGACCAAGACTTGCCAGTACTAACCTGGCCCCTTTTTCCCCAAACTTGAACCCAATTGAGAACCACCTCAATCAGCGTGTTTGCTTTATGTATTCTCCCCATGCATCCTCCAGCAGCTGTGGGATGCAGTGACCATGGCTTCAGATACCTTTGACAACCTGCACCGTGCAAAGAAGATGATGCAGCCTTGTAGGATGGATATCCGGTAAAAATATGTAACTTTAATTAAGCATATATTAAAAATTCATGTGTATAAAAAATCCCAACAGAGTGGCATTCCCACACAAAAAAGCCAAAAAGAAGGCCAACGCGTTTCGGGCGTCTTAATTAAAGTTACATATTTTTACCGGATATCAATCCTACAAGGCTGCATCATCTTCTTTGCATGGTGCTGATTCTAATACGCTGTCTCCAGGCGGGATGCTGGCGTGGATGGTCCCTGAGCTGGCATTGTTTGGGTGAGCTGACACAATATACCGTTCTTTTTTCTTATGAACCTTTGACAACCTACCATAAGCTTATTGAGTCTCTCCCAGCCTGTGTAGCTGCTGTCCATGCTGCACATAGAGGTTACTCTGGATATTAGCTGGTGGTCATAACAATGTGACTCAGCAATGGTTAGTATCAGAAACCCTATCTTCATCTTTGAGCTACATCTAGTAGCACTTAAAATGTTTCCTAGCTATGTGACATTACTTTTTTTCTAACACTTAAAACACTCAAGATACAACTAGCAGGATAGGTTGGTAATTTACTGGTGTTCCAATAAAATTTTATTCCATGAGCCCATTGAGATTTTTTTATGGCCTACTGTGTGTACTATAGAAACACCTTTTCTGTTGTACCTAATATAAAGTGTAGAGCGTGTTCAGTGGAAGAGATGATGAAACATAAACTCACCTCCTGTGGCAGATTGCTTTGTATAACTCTATAGTAAATATTGAAGATGTGCTCTAGATATAGTGCTCGGCCGGCAGTGGCAACAATACAGACATAATTGAAAAAGATCCTAAGGTAAATAAAATTCCACAAAGAAAAAATGGTATCTGACACTTTCTTCATACAAAATAAGAAATTCCAGCTTTATTTAAACATCCATAAAAACCACAGCAGAAGAATGAAGAATACAAAAGAAATCAAAGTAACAGGGTCCACATGACACGGACACGTCTTGAACCAGATGGTTCTTACTCACAGCATAGTGTTGTTTCCCAAAGACCCGCATTTTAAAACACAAGTGGACGAATCATAATTAACAACGAAAACCTAATGAGTAAAACATGGAAAAGCAAGCAAAAAAACTATACATGTAAGACCAATGATGACGTCCATACAGAATATATAGAATTTATTTATACATATACATTAAATCCAATTTGTATTTAAGTCCGAAAGCAAAGCCTGAGTTGAGCAACAATATCCATATAGCCTCCAGTTCGTAAAGATGATGTTACCAGTCTCCATCTCTAAATTGCTTCACAAGTTTGCCTATGACAAAAAAAGTAAAGGTTGAAGTATCTGATGCATGAATTTCTACAAGGCGGCGAACAGCACCTGATAAGCTGGAGTAGTAAAAAAATTAGTAAAACCGCCATCTTTGTACACCCTTTGGTATTGTTTGTACAATACCAAAGGGTGTACACATGACCGCATCTCTTAGTGGTCAAGCACCCTAGGGGGACTCAAAGTACAAGTGAAAACAAAAACAAAACAAAAAAAAAAAAAAAAATATATATATATATAGAGTTCAAATCAATCTCTTTGCCATTTTAGAAGTAAAAATAAATAATAATCAAGTTACACGTAATTGGTATTGCCGTATCTGTCTGATCTATTAAAATATAGCATAATTTGTCCTGAACACCGTAGAAGAAAAAAAATTCCGGATGCCTAAATTGTGGTTTTTTTGGTCATTTCAGGTCCCCTACAAATTGGAATAAAAGTCGCATCTATCCCAAAATGGTACCAATTAAAAGTACACTTCAGGCCGCAAAAAATGCCCACTCAAGTCTGTGTTAGTACCAAAAAGTTAGTGGTTCGCAAATTTCAAATTAGTGCGGTACAAATTTCAAAAATAGAAAATGTTTAGATTTTTTTATGAAGACTCTACACGTTTGGTATTGCCAGAATCATATCAACCTGCAGAATACAGATAACACATTATTTATTCAATTTAAAGAATGCATTGCTCACCTGGGATTCATTTCTTAAAAAGGGTTTCCACTAGGGATGAGCGATATTATTGCCAAAAGTTGAAATCGGCACGGTTTTTAGGCTGATTGGAAATTTCCGATCACGCGATATTTTAGGTGACAACCTTACAGATAATCTATTACTATCGCGCCATTTTCAGCTTTTCCTGTCATTTTGGCGGCCAGCCAATCAGCTCTGAGGATAGAGGGGGGTGAGGAGGATGTACAATGTCACCACTTTGCGGTGTATGGATCTCATTGGCTGCAAAAATCACGTGACCTCGTTTTAATTTTTAATGTAAGACAATTTGTCTAAAAACATCTTGAAAGGGGGAGGAGATTCGTGTATCCACGTGTTCAAGATGGTTTTAATGCCTGCCGCAGAAATCATATACAACAATTTTGTACTCCCCGATTCACATGGGGTCACCTGAACGTCTATATGGCCAAATATTGCCCACAAAGGATTATTCAGGACATAATTAGTCAGGTGTATTCTTGTGAACGACATCACCCGTACCCAGAAGTCTTGAATCACCAGGCAACTCCACAGGCAATGAAATATATCTGCCTCCAGCTCACCACATCGGAAGGAGCTACTGCTTTCAAAAATGCCCACCCGATGACCCCTGACTGGAGTGATGTAAGCCCTGTGGTATAATTGAAGAGACATTTCCCAGTATCTAGTTGAGGCCAAGAATTTACAGCTATTAGCCTCCAGGCTAGGGTCATCTTCTGCCCATTTCGCAAGTGCCATAGTCGACTCCGAGAAATCGAGTGACTCATGCAAAATTTTGTAGTAGCGAGTGGTCAGCCCCTTTTCCGCAGTACTTTTGAGCAAGAGTTTGCGTAGTAATGGATCCCATTCTTTCTGTGTGAAATGCGGAATCAGTGTCAAAACATAGCTGCGAGCACCCAAGTAAGGGAAAAAGGAGATCCTCGCCTCAGGGAACTTGGCTCTTAGTTCTTCTAAATGTAAAATCCTACGTGTTTTTGTGTCTATTTCACCCTTCTCCCTTTTCCCACATGTTGAAATCTTTATGTGGAGCCCCCTTTTGAAAATCCGGATTACCTATAAGGGTGCGAAACATTGAAGCGTGAGAATGTAGTCCTAAAAGTCCCCTCATTTTTTGCCAACCCCGCCATGCTGAAAATACAAGTGGGTTAGATCGAATCAGTTCTGGGATTTGATGCAAGGGCAGGTGTAGGAAATTTGCTAGCTGGATCTTCCCTAAAAATTATTGCTCTGCCTTAGTATCCGTGTATACTGATGTGTTTTGCAGCCAGTCAGCTGCCGTACGGATCAGCGCAGCCACATTATATGCCTGAATATGTGACCTCGTTTTATCTATGCAACTGCATTTCCTTTGAGCTCATTCTCTGTCTATGCCACTTCACAGCAGGACGTGTCTGTCTGCATTTTTAAAACCAATAGCCGTTCTAACAGCTCTGAGAGATGTCTCTTCTAATACAAGAAACCATCACCTACCTACAGCTTAGAATAGAGTTAGATTAGAAATTTCACTTCTTATTTAGTTAGATTTAAAGTTTTAAGGATATCTACTGGTGTGTGACGCAGGCAGGGCCGGGGACAAGGCATTTTGGTGCCCTAGGAAAGTACAGCCAAGGGCGCCCCCCCCCCCTCACTCCCCAAAAAATGCCCCCCCCCACACTAATTCCTCTCACCACTGCGCCAGGTCCCATCACTAACTTTCTGCATATTCCACATAGCTCTTGTCCATCTCCTCAGCAGTCACTGCACAATGAAAATCAGCCCTGACAAATTTGCTTTTTCAAAATTGCTCCCCTCCAAATGACAGTGTGATACCCCTAAATAACAGTCACCGAATAATCCACCGATACATGGAGCAAATATACCGGACGAATGATTGTTACTAAAAAACTCCTACAAAACCAAGACCCAAAACTATTACTACTTAAGGCTCAAATAATCCTGACAGACCCTGACCGAACGCCACCCCTACACAGGCTCTGATTACATATACCACCGCCATACAGGGGCCATATAGTGGTAGATACTAATTGTATGTAGATGCTCTGCAGAAATATAAGGGATTACACTGCAGTTACATTTAGTGACTCACCGGAGACATCATTTCTGTTCAGCGTCGTTCACCTTCCCTTTTCTTCTCCATCCGGTTCACACCTTCATGCTGATTGCTCCCGGCCAATACTCGTCCCTGCAGATTTGGACACATATCTTAGAATCCTCACATTTCCAGTAACTCCTTAATTATAGGTATATAAGACCCCTCAGTTATACAGGTATATAGATATGCCCTCTCAGTCAGGCAGGTATATGTATATTGTCCCCTTAGACAGGTAGGTATATAAATATAGGGGCACTCAGGCAGGTATATAGATATATGGTCACTCTCAGGCAGGTATATAGACATAGGGTCACTCTCAGGCAGGTATATAGATATAGGGGCACTCAGGCAGGTATATATTATAGGGTCACTCTCAGGCAGTATATTGATATAGGGGCACTCAGGCAGGTATATAGGGGCACTCAGGCAGGTTATATAGCTATAGGGGCTCAGGCAGGTATATAGGGGCACACAGGCAGGTATATAGCTATAGGGGCTCAGGCAGGTATATAGCTAGGGGCCACAGGCATATGGGGGCTCAGGCAGGCGTATGGGGGCTCAGGTAGGCGTATAGGGCCACAGGCAGGTGTATAGGGGCTCAGGCAGGCGTATAGGGCGTATGGGGCCACAGGCAGGCGTATGGGGCCCACAGGCAGCGTATGGGGGCTCAGGCAGGCATATGGGGCCACAGGCAGGTGAATGGGGCCACAGGCAGGCGTATGTGGGTCACTGACTGGCTTGTAGGGGCCACTGGCAGGCTTTTTGGGCCAAAGACAGGCGTATGGGGGCTCAGGCAGGCGTATGGGGTCACAGGCAGGCAAAAATAACAACATTTATACTCACCTTACCTGCTTCCCGGCCACGCGCTCCTCTTCTTCACCGGCCGCGCGCTCCTCCGGCAGCTCCTTGGGCGCACAGCCTATGACGGGCTGTGCGCCCGAGGTGAGGCAGTGTCGCGATGACATCACTTCATCGTGACGCTGCCAGCTGAGCCGCATGGTGCCGCGGCGGGTCCTCAGCGCTATGAGGACCCGGCGGCCCCGCTGTGTCGGCCCTGCGGCTCACCGGAGGATTGCTGGATCAGGGAGGAGGCTGCAAGAGAGATATTTTGCAGCTCAGTGTGTTCTGTGATCTTGAATTGAAAAAGCATTGTTTTTTACCACTTTTTTGGCCAGCAGACCTCTGATAGGAGTTGAAATTGTCCCTGTTTTTTCAGTTCTATTGCAGTTACTACGTGTCAGTGTTCCCAAAAACCAGGCTAACTTATCCCTATAACCTTTAAATAGTTTTATTGAAGTCCGTTTGCCACAAAGAGCTCAGTTGTACGCAAATTGTGTTATACATATTTCCTAGTAAATTGCGCCAGTAGTCAGTGGTGCGAAAACCGCCATATTAATCCAGATAACATTTAAATATTCTTATTGCAGTCCGTGTGTCTGTTTGGTGCAGAGACGTCAGTTGTTCGCATATTCTGTTACACATATTTGATAGTAAATTACGCCTGTAGTCAGTGGTGCGAAGGTCGCCATATTAATCCATATAACATTTAAATATTCTTATTGCAGTCCTTGCGTCTGTTTGGCGCAGAGAGCTCAGTTGTACGCATATTGTGTTATACATATTTGATAGTAAATTACGCCTGTAGTCAGTGGTGCGAAGGCTGCCATTTTAATCCATATAACTTCTTAATACTTCTATTTCACTCAGTGCGAATCAGTTTGGCACTAATCGTGCATTTGTACAATAGTTTGTTGAAAACTATCAATTGCTAGTCCTACTGGCCAGTTGTAAATCCCTGGGACTGAAGGAAGAACACTGTTGATTTTGTGTTACGTTTCTTCCACCAGACCGCATTTCACAGATATTTGATAGAAACAATTCTGTTTCTAATCCTAGTTGGCTGTTGGAAATTAAAGGGATTTAAGAATAGCTGTGATTTGCCATCTTTCAATAAGAGACTGTCAAAAACTCTTCCATACCTTTTAAATTTTTATATTTCTGAACATGGAGTGAACTGCAGGTGGTAAGCAAGCAAAGAAGGGTGTAGGACATGCAAGTAGAGGCACGAGAGAAGGTGCTCCTTCCAGTGCTGGCGACAACACGCAAGCCAGCAGATCGTCGGTTGCAGGACCGTGAGGCCTGTCATTGATGGGTCGGTGCCCTGTGAATCTCAGTAACGAACAGCGTCACCAATCTGTTCTTCAGTGGTTAATCCAACCTGCATCCAGCAGTCTTACCTCCTCGCCTCCCAGTCACGGCCACAATGTCGCCATCATCATCGTCAGCATCCGTCCAACATGAAGCGAAGGCAGCCCAAATGTCAACTCATGTACCCACCACTGGGATAATCCATTTTTTGAAAAAACTCTTTGATGACAAAATGGGGTTTGGGGGTAAAAAAGGGCATTTAAAAAAGGTCAAGAGGACAAAGAGGTTTAATTTAGGTTTTGGCTCTGACCCCAATCCTGATCCCAATCAGAGGGGGAAAAAGGAAACCCGGGCAATTGGCAAAAATCCCAAAGCGGTCGGCAACGCCCTTGCGGCCCCTTTTTTGCTTGACCCCGCAGCTCCAGGATGTAGAATGCGGGGAAAAGGGAATTTCACCTGTGTTGATGATGATGATGATGACAAACCAATTGGGATCCAACGTGGTCTTTTCAGCAAAATTTTTGTTGTAGCGTTCATCATGGACGAGGAGGAAGACAAAGGGGTTTGTCATTTAGGGGTTTCCCGCCTAAAAAAGGGAGGGGCGGTGGGCACAGGTCCCTAAAGGATTATTCCCCCACCCACTGATTAGCGGAAACACTGCTCCTGGGCTTATCGCCGTCAAAAAAGGTCCAGGACCCCCCAAGCCTGGCCTTTTTTTGATAAACCTCTGATTCATCACCCGATGTCATATCCGCTTTTCCCGTAAACGCATCAGTAGGGGGAAAAATCTTAGGTTTTTTCCCACCACCAACATGTCTTTCACAATCAGCAAATGCATGTTTTTTGAAATGGGGGGAAACATTGGCAAAAAAAGGCCCCCAACCCGGCCCCCGGGTTCCCAAACCCCTGTCACACCTCTTTTTCTCCGCCCCCCCTTCCTCTTTTTCCCCATTTCCCCAAAACCAATCTTTCCCCTCAGCTCCCCATGTCCCCAAGCGTCATGAGAAAGGATCAGCCTCCGTTTCAGCCTCCACTGTCGCGGGAGAACCCCCAAACCCCCCGCCAGAAAACCCACCCAACCCCTTCCCCTTTCCCCCCATTTGACCTGCACGCCGTACAGTGGCCAGTCAAGCAGCCAGATTTCCCTGTCTACCGGGTTTTTGGGAGCAAAAGGGAAAAACACTTAAACCCCAAACCCAATCCCTAACCCAAAAAGCCTGAATTTTCGCTTTGGGCCGGGTTTTTGGTTTGGAAAAATGTTGCCTTTCCGTCTGGGGGAAAACAGTTTGGGTTTCCCGAAATCATGGCCCCTTGCCTCCCCAAAATTTACCAAATCCGAGCACTTTTTCTTTTTCCCGAAAAGGGCCGTCCCTGCCCTTGCCAGCCCGGGTTTTTTCTTTTTTTGTCCCCCCCCCGCACCCCCCCCCCCCCCACCCCCCCCAAAACCCCCAATTGACCCCCCTTAAGGGATTTTTAAAAACACGGTCAAGGCCGCTATTCTCTGGGGACAGCCCCACGGTGACGGGGGTGGTTGTTTTGGTGGTGTGGGTGGCTCTCATTTTGGGCACCCCCTTTCAAAACCCCGGGGGATGGTGCGGGTTTTTCCCCCAAAGGTCCAGGGGGTAGTTTCAGGGCCCCCAGAAAAACCAGGCCGTGTTGAAATTATCTTCTTGGAGCCCGTAAACCCCACGGGCCCAGGAGCTGTGGACAGCTCGGGCGCAACGGGGAACCAGGCTGGGCGGGTGCCAAAAACCTTTGCCAGGCAAGGGTTGTGCTTTAAGGGAAAAATCTCCGGGCCCCCTTATGACCCAATTGGTTTGCAGCACACCCCCTTGCCTATTACACTCAAAAACCTCGTCGTCCAGAAATTTCTCACCCCCTTCGCCTTGGGGAAACCCTTGGCTAAATTCCCCCCCCCTGGGCCTGGGGTTACAGGTCAGCTGGCCCCCCCCATAAACCCGTCTCTTTTGTTTGACGTGGCAAAACGCGGGAAATTTTCCCTCCCTTTCCACATCCCTCAGCGATTGTGGCAGCAGCGCAATGCCTTTAAACCAGTCCGAAGGGGAAAACAGGGCCCTGAAAAGCAGCGGTGCGGGACCTGGGGGTTTGAGCCCCCGAAGTGGAGGCGGGTAAAAAGAGCTCTGCACCACCCTTGAAAAAGTTTTAAAGAAGCCACCAAAATGGTCAGTGCGGAAAAAGCTCTTGTCAGATGAAAATTTTTTGGTTTTTGGTTTTTAGTTCGGGAAAAAGTTTTTTGACACCAAAAAAACCCCAGCGGGGCCCCCCCCCGGGAAAACCTAAAGGGGGAGACCGGACAAGTTTTGGGGGGATACAGAGCCTTTCCCCCTCCGTCAAATTTCCAAAAGGGGCCCGGGG
Organism: Phyllomedusa bahiana; assembly: GCA_025379985.1. Classification (NCBI taxonomy): domain Eukaryota; kingdom Metazoa; phylum Chordata; class Amphibia; order Anura; family Hylidae; genus Phyllomedusa; species Phyllomedusa bahiana. Next base: position 99,567 of record JAODAL010009058.1, read on the forward strand.
AAAATTTCAAAACTTTATCTCTTAAATTAGGGGGTGGTTGGGGGGCCCAGGGATTGCAAGGCGGCCCCCCCCAGTCTCGGGTGCATATCTAAGGAAAGTCGGGTGTTTTGAAGCGGGAGGCGGGAAAAGGGGAAGGAGGAGGAAGAGGTTTTTCCTGGCCACCAAATTTCCCGGGATGTCCCTGCCTTGGAAAGGGGTTTGGGCATGGATTTGAGGGGGAAAGGGGGAAGATAAAGGAAAGATCAGTTTGCTATTGCCCTTAAATTGGGGGGAAATCAAGGCCCCATTTTTCCCCATGAGTGTTTGGGAAATGCCCCAAATTTCCCCTCCAACTTTTGATCCTCGCTTTAAAGGGCCCATCCAAAATTAAAAATAAAAAAAGTTTTTATGGGTGGCCACCCTCCCCCCTCTCCCTGTTACAAAGGGGAAAATCACATTTTCCCTTCCCCCCCACCCAAATATGGTAAAATGAAAGGGAATTGGAGACCGTGCTGATTGAAAACTGAGACATCTTTTGGCGCGCTTCCGTTTTTTAAAATTTTCCCACGGTTGAAAAAAACTTCAGCAAAGTGACACAGTAGAGGGGCCAAGTAGCAGGGCGGGCCACTGTGGCAGAAGCTTAAAAGGGGAAACCTCTGGCAACCCTTTAAATTTACCACCTACCAACAAAAGAAATGCAGGGCACACATAAAAACACACAGAGACCGGCTTAAGATAAAGGGAACAAACTTTTTGCATCTAAACCACCGATTTTTTGGGGAAAAATGGTTTTCCGGGCCCAATCGACTTTGGGGTTTTCCCAAAAAGGATGGAAAAGGCCCCACCGCTCCCCCCACAACCCTTGAGGTGGTTTTTTCCTGTCCAAACAGCCAGCGTCAAATCTGAGGGAAATTCCACAGTGAAGGGGTTTATTAAAGAAAACGCACCCCCGGCTTTTCCCCCTGATAATGTGGGGTTCGTTTTTTATTTTTTATCAAGATGAATCAGGCGTGGATCTCTGATTATTTTTGGGCACCCAAAAAATGAAAGGGCACCGATTAGTTTTTCGGTTCCAAATTAAGGGTTCCCCCTTCCAAAAGGAAAAGGGCCTCTTGAAAAAAAAAAAATTTTTAAAAGGTATTTCTTTTTCTGCAATTTTTTTTCTAAAAGCCCAAAAGGGAAATTTTTCTCTTTTGTGGTTAGGAGGGCTGGGTAAAAGACACCAATTGTTTAAAAGGGGTTTCATGAAAAAAAAATATTCCCATTTTAAATCACTTTTTTCATGAAAAAATTTTTTGGGACTGTTTTTGGTTTTAAAGGGGCATTGGTGCTGTGAGAGACAAAATATAATGAAGATCCTTTTGGGAAAAAGAAATTTTTGGGTTCCCCAAGTGGGATTTTTGGGTTTTTTTTCCCGTGAAAATACCGCTAAAACCCACAAAGGGCTATTATAAAAAAAATTTGGGGTTTTTAACAAAACTTTTTTTCTTCAAAAATTGTCAACATTGGCCCAAAGGGGGCATGTTTTTAATTTTTTGGGGGCCCTGGGGAAAGTTAAATACAGCTATATACAGGGCCATCTTAAAAAATGTGGTTTTTTAACAGATATTTGTTCTTTTCCCAAATTTTCAAAAAATTTGGGCCCAAAGGGTTTCCCCCCTGTTTTTTGGGAATTTTTTTTGGGGCCCTGGGGCTGTGAAAAAAACAGCTATGCTAAAGGGCCTATTTTAAAAAATGTTTTGTTTCTAACAGACTTTGTTCTTCCACAATTTTCAAATTGGCCGAAAAGGGGGAAATTTTTTAATTTTTTTGGGGGGTGGTTTCTGGGGAAAAAACAGCTTTACTTTCAGGCCTATTGTAAAAAATGTGGTTTTCAAAAAGACATTTGTTTTTTCCCAATTTTCAACAGTAGCTGAAGGGTCATGTTTTGAATTTTATTGGGCATGGTGCTGTTAAAAACAGGAATAGGTAGCACACTGTCAATGGACACATATTGCAAAATGACTTGTATTTGCAAGATCTTTAGCATAGCTAGCAATCCCTGTAGTGAGACAACCCATTTAATACATATAAAAATAGAGAAACAAAGACGTAGTGTGATTCCATCCTAATTTAAAAATGTGTTTTCTAGAATTAAACTACTAAAAAACTTGCATGTAAAAAATAGCTGATACAAATATTCCTCTGAATTGTACAAGGGAGGTACAGGAAGACTTGAACAGATGTAGGTTATTTATAGGACATGGAGTATGGAGCACATTCGCCAACCCAAGAACATATACAATTTCCTCCAGCACGTTGAGAAAAAGAAAGCCAAGAAAAAGGGCACCTGCTGGAACAGGAACGTCAACCACCAGCATTTCCAAGTGAAGCTCAATTGGTCCTCACTCATACGGAGGGGCAAGCGCTCTCATAGAGGCAGAAATTTATCAAGCGCTACCCAGGTCTTGACTGTGTACTGAGGAAGGCTGGAGGTCTTATCTCACACGTCCGCTTCCGCACTCTGCTTCAGCACGACTGTTTTCGTTGCTGCATCATAGGGGCATTTTTGCTGTGTTAATAGATGACGGACGCCAGCCCAGGTTCTCACCGCACCCACTGTAACTCCGTCCTTCATAGCTGAAACTACGTGTTGATCCACGTTTACTGCCTCACCCGCCTTGATCAGTAATTTCCTTCAACCCACTAGATAGTAGAATGCAGGATTTTCAGACAGGCCTCGTTGACCTACTGGGGACATCTGTTTTGTTTGCTTCACATTCTAATGTCATGGTGGAACAATTTCACCAGTAGAATGGCAAGTAGCTCTAGCGGCAGCAGTATTGGAATTTTTTTTTTTAAATAGTTTATTTCTTATTGCGAAATTTTCTGCTGATGGTCCATAAGAGCAACTGTGCGGATTTTTGGGTCATGCTGCGTTACAGTATATGGATAGTCAATGTCTATTTCTCTAAAATACTGCTTCAAATATTGCTACTACTTTCTTCCGGCACTTTTTAATCTATAGGTCATGCAGGTTTTTAGGTCAGCTTTTGGGAAAAGAAGGGATACTTAAGCCCGTAACAAAAAGTGCTTAAAAAAATATCCCTTCTACACTTGGTAAATTGTGGGTATGCAGATTGAAGGGTATGGCGGCCCGGGACAAGCATAGTCAATGTCCTTCAACAAAAAAAAAAGGGTGGTTAAAAGACCCCCTTTTCCAGACTTTTTAATCTGTGGGTCGAAGGTTTAAGGGTCAGCTGGGGGGCCCGGGAAAAGGCATAGTCAATGTCCGTTCAACTAAAATGGTGGCTAAAAGACTCTTTTTCCAGCATTTTTAATCGTGGGTCAGAAGGTTTAAGAGTCTGCTGCGGTCCAGGACAGGCTAGTCAATTAGTTGAACTAAAAGGGTGGTTAAAAAGACCCCTTTTTTCCAGCATTTTTTAAATTGGGGGGTAGACAGGTTTAAGGCATGCTGCGGTCCGGCAGGCATAGTCAATGTCCGTTAACTAAATGGTGGTTCAAAGATCCTTTTTTAGGTTTTTTAAATCTTGGGTCAACGGGTTTAAGGTCATGCGTTTTGGACAGAGAAGTCAATGCCCATTCAAGAAAAAATGAGGGTTTCAAATCATACTGCCTTCGGGGCTTTTTTTAAATTTGGGGGCATGGGTTTTAAGGTCATCTGTGTAAGGAAGGAAGTGAATGGTCTGTGATTTTTTTTCTGTGACTCTTGTTGCCCTAATTGTCTTCCCTAAGATGTGACGACATTTATGTTGTGGATGTTTAATTCAGTTTCCCCAAAATTTTTTGGGTGTAAAAATGAAGCTGTTGTTCCTTCCCCCATAGACTTTAAGGTTTCGGTAGTGTTGAGCGATTGCGTTGGCATCGACAGGGCGAGGGTCGATGTCGCCCCCATCAAAAATTTTTTCGATAGGAGCATCGTTAGAGCTGCCCTTAAAGTTGGGGGAGAGCAAAACCTTCATTTTACCCCCAAACAGGGTGGAAAAGCGGGGAATTAACATCCACAAAGTCAAATGGATCCCTGTAATCTTAGGCAACACACTTAGGTTATAAAGTCACAGAAAAAAAAAACACAGCCCTTCATATCCCTGTCTTGCCCCCAGCATGGCCTTAAACCTGCATGACCCACAAATTAAAAGTGCCAAAGGGGATTGATTTGAACCCTCTTTTCTTTAAAAGGAATTGAAAAATTCCCCGTCCCGGGAAAGCACTGAGCCCCAAAACCCGCATGACCCTCAATTTAAAAAAATGCCGGAAAAAGGAGTCTTTTCAACCACCCTTTTAGTTTTAATGGCATTCGTCCCTGTCCCGGGCCAAGCATGAGCCCCAAACCCGAAAGACCCCCGATTAAAAAGTGCCGGAAAAAAGGAGTCTTTTTAAAAACCATTTTAGTTTCATGGAATTGATATTTTTGTCCTTGGGCCCCGATGGCCCCAAAATGCATGACCCCCGATTTTCAAAAGGCCCGGAAAAAAAAAGGAGTTTTCAACCACCCTTTAGTTTCATGGGGAAATTTACTTATCTGTCTGGGCCACAGCATGAGCCCCAAAACCCCGCATGACCCCCACTTTTTAAAAGTGCCCGGGAAAAAAGGGTCTTTAACCCCATTTTTGTTCATGGACCTATTGTCCTGTCCCCGGGGGACGCTTGCCCCCCCATTTTAGTGGGCCAATTGACTTCATTGGAAATATGGTGGTTAACGCTCCTGTTCCACCCGGGGGCCCTTTTTTTTTGGCTTCTTTTTTTATTTTACTCACGGGGGGAGGAAATTTTCTCTGTACTTTTTTCTCTGTCCCCTGCTCCATACTCCCTGTCCTCGAATAACCTACATTGGTCAAGTTTTTCCTGTCCCCCCGTACAATCGAGGAATTTTTTTACCAGCTATTTTGTCATGCAAGTTTTTTTGTTGTTTAAAATTTTAGAAAAACATTTTTTTTAAAAAGGATGGAATCCCCCCATGTTTTGTTTCTCTTTTTTTTTTCTATTAAATTTGGGTTGTCTCAAAACAGGGTTTTAGCATGTTAAAAAATTTTTCAAAAAAAAGTCATTTTGCAAATGGTTCCCCTTTAAAATGTCCCCACCATTCTGTTTTTTGACAGCCCATCACCCTTGGGTCACTCTTGAAATGGTAAGAACAAATTCTGTTTGAAAAAAACATTTTTTTTTTTTAGGGCTGTAGATAGCGATTCAAAGCAAAATGCCCCCAAAAAATTTAAAGCGGACCCTTGAGCACTTTGGGCAATTGGAAGAACAAATGTCTGTTGAAAACATTTTTTTTTAAAAGGGGCCCGTAGTATTGCTGCATTTCAAAGACATGACCCCAAAAAAAGATTTTAAAAAAATTTTCAGCCATGTTTTTAAAATTTTTGAGGGAGAAATGCCCCTTAAAAACCCCATTTCTGTTCCAAAGGGCCATGATTATTGCTGTATTCTCACATACATGACCAAAAAATTATAAATATGACTTCTCAGCCACTATTAAAAATTGTGAGGGAAAATGCCACTTAGAAGCTACTTTCTGTTCCAAAGGACCATGATTATTGCTGTATCTCACAGCTACATGACCCCAAAAAATTATAAAAATGACTTCTCAGCCACTGTTAAAAATTGTGAGGGAGAAATGCCACTTAGAAGCCACATTTCTGTTCCAAAGGACCATGATTATTGTAACGGAGGAGTGGATCCGCTGGGCCAACGCAAGCGATGATAGCTAAGCCACGCCAGGGAATGGAATCTAAGTAGCCCCCGGTTTTCACCAGAGCCCGGCGCAAAGCGGGATGGACTTGCAGCGCCGTGATGCAACCTGGCCGTTCCCCCTTACGTGACTTGCTTGCGATGGCGGCCGGTGTACAGCGTGGTACAGAGACGTAATCCGGAGGCGTAGTCGTGGGGACAGGCAGAAGGTCAGGGCAGGCAGCAGAGGTTCGTAGTCAAAGACGGGCAGACGGTCGGGGCAGCGGCAAACAGGCAAGGTCAGGAAACGTAAGCAAACGGACTGGTACAGGGTAAACAATACGGAACTCCAATAAATCTAACGCACCAAAAACACACCAACAGACTGGAGGAATTCTGGGGGCGGAAACCTTAAATAGGACCAGCGCCCGACAATAACCAATTATCGGGACACTGGCCCTTTAAATTTAGAGAATCCGGCGCGCACGCCTTAAGCGGCGGCCACGCGCACGGCGGCCGGGACAACAGGCGCGGCGTTCACCGGAGCACGGCCAGGTCCGAGAGGCGGCGCCCAGGCAGCAGAGGGGGGGTCGCGGGCCGCCGCAGCCGGGCCCCGCCAGACCCCCTGCGAGCGGGGGATGGTCGCGGGGGGCAGCGGAGCCCGCGACCCCCCTGACAAATTTTTGCTGTATCTCACAGCTACATGACCCCAAAAAAATTATAAATATGACTTTCAGCCACTGTTAAAAATTTGTAGGGAGAAATGCCCCTTAAAAGCCCCATTTCTGTTCCAAAGGACCATAATTATAGCTGTATCTCACAGCAAAAATGACCTCAAAACCATTGACAAAAGCGAAAACTTCTAAAATAAAGTGAGTAAAAGGAATACGGTGTTGTCATGAACCCCTGCTGTCTTTAACAGTCTCCTCACAGCAAAACCAGCAAAATGAACTGTTGGGAAAAGAGAATAAAAATTGCAAATAAGAAATGATCATTTTAAAAAAAAATTTTTCAAGAGGACCATTTCTGTTTAAAAGAGGAATGTAAGTAGACTGGCAATAATCGTGACCTGGGGAAATTTGGGGCCCCAACAACATAAACCCCAGAGCCCCAGCCTGACCCCCTTGTTTGAAAGTAAAAACGTTTCCACTTTATCTGGGAAAGCCGGATCCTTTTTTGTCTTTTAATGACTCCTCCAGCTGTGCTAAAGGGGTCCGCTCAGATAGGGACCCCTGGCTGCTGGGCGGGACAAACCCCTTTCTAGGGGCGTAAACGAGCCAGCTCGGGCTTTTTGCCATTTTGGGATACCCAAAAGTCTTTTTGGGGGGCCCGGGAACACATAAAAAAAACATGGGTTTTTGAGCCGCTTTTGTCTGCACCCATGATTTTAAGCTGGTCTCTGTGTGTTGGATGTGTGCCCTGCATTGCATGCTTTGGGGTGGGGTGGAAAACAAAGATTCCCGGGTTTTTCCACCCATTGGGTTTTCTCCCATTTGGGCCTTTCTGCTGCCGCAAAACCCCTGCTTGGCATCTATTGTGTCACTTCGTGATGGGGGTTTCCCCCGTAATTTGGGGAACGTGAAGCAGACCAACAGAGCCCTCCGGGTTGATCAATAAAGCAAGATTCCTTTTTCCTGGATTTTATTTTTCTATTTGGGTGGGGGGAAGGAAAGTGCTGAGTTTTGTTTTTGCCCCCCGGGGTTTCCAGGGGGGGTGGCCACCCAGTAATTTGTTCCCTTTTTTGAGGGCCTTTTAATGCGGGGATCATTTTGGGGGAGGAAAGGGAAAGCTTTCCCAAGAAACTCATGTGAGGGGATGGACCCTTAAATTTCCCCAAGCCCGGGTCGGGGGGCACTAGCAAATGATTTTTCCTCATTTTCCTCCTCCGCCTAAAATTTCCGCCCAACCTTTTTCCAAAGGAGGAACGTCGGTAAACATCGGGTGCCCTAGGAATACCCCCTCCCCCCTCCGCGGGCCTCGGAACAGTTTTCAAAAAGCCCTGATTGCCTGAGATGATGAAACCCTGAAGCTAAACGCGCCCCTTTTGCACTAGCTCGGGCCCCCCAAACCCACTCCCTAATAAAAGCCCGATAAAAAATTGGGAAAACCTTTTGGGGGCCTTGTGGATTTGACGGAGAAAAAGGCCCGGGGTCCCCATCTTTGCCCGGTCTCCTCCCCCGCCCGTGGGGGGAAAACTGTTTTTTCCCAAAAAGTCCCCAACGATGTTTCCAAAAAACCTAAGATCCCCACAATGCTCAGCTGCCAAGGGCATTGTCCGCACTGCCCATTTTGGGGGCTTTTTCAAAAACTAGCAACAAGGGTTTGCAAGCTTTTCACCTGCCCCAAATCTGGGTTTGGCTAAACACCCAGAGGCCCGAAACCGTTTGTTTTGTCAGGCCATGTGTCATTCGAAATGCGAAATGGCATTGCCCGCTCCCAAACAATCGCGGGAGCGGGTGGAGGGGGGAAAATTCCAGTGTTTTGGCCCGTCAACAATAAACCCCGGGTTGAGGGGGAGGCCGACTAAAAACGCTACAACCGGGCCGGGCGGGACGAAGCAGGGTGCGAAGGGGCGGAATTTCAAACTTTAGACTTCGAGCCTTTTCCCCAGCAGGCAGTTCCCCAAACCCCGGGAGCTCTTTAGAAATTTTTTTGGACGACAAGGTTTTTATGACATGTGCCAGGCAAGGGATGGCTCCCGCCCACCGATCTTAAGGGCGGCCCGCAGATTTCAAACCCCTTAACGCAAAACCACCTTCCCCGGCAAAAAGGTTTTGGCACCCCCCAGCGCTCGGTCCCCGTTGCGGAGAGATCCACAGCTCTTGGGCCTGTGTGTGGGACGGTCTCCAAACAGGGTTCATTTCAAAAAACACCGGTTTTTTTTCTTGGGGACCCTGATGGGCCCCCAGGGACCTTGGGGGGAAAAAACCCCCGCACCACCCTTCGGTTTTTAAAAAGGTGCGCCCAGCCTGAGAAACACCGTCACCCCCCGAAAACTCCACCCCCCTCACCCAGTGAGTGTCAAAAGAGTTAAAAGGGGGCCCTTTGGGCCCTGGGTTGCTAGTCCCTGTGTTTGGGGGTCGATGGACCCTTTTTCCGGGACACAGATGCAGACAAACCCCCTTGGGAAAATTTTTTTGATGAAAGTGGCTGGCCAGGGGAGGGACGGGGGGTTTTTTGGGAAAGGGAAAAGCCTGCTCGGCAATTTTTTATTGGGGGGAGGCCCAAAGGGGCCCTGAGTGGCGGAACCCCCTCTTTGCCACCAGAAAGGAAAGGCAAAAATTTCCAAGGGCCAAAAACCGGGAATGCCGACATTCAGGGTTTTGGCTTTTTTATGGTTTGGGTTTTAAAAAAGGGTTTTTTTGCCCCCCAAATCTGGAAGAAGAAGGCTGGCTGCTAGGGCTGGCCGCTGTTAAAGCCGTGCAGGTCGTCAAACTGGCGGGGGAAAGGGGAAGGGGGGGAGGGTCTCTGGTGGTGCGGTGGTAAACCCGGGGGAAAGCTGGAGGCTTTAAGCGGAGGCTGATCCTGATCATGACTCTGAGAGAATGGGCAGCTGAGGAAAATTGGTGGTGGGGGGGAGGAAGGGGGCGAAAACAGAGGGTTTTTTGGGCCCGTGGGTTTGGGGGCCCGGGGTCGGTTCTGGCCTTTTTTTGGGCCAAAATGTTTTTTTCCATTTCAACTCCTGCAATTTGCGGCCCGTGATTTAAAATGTTGGTGGTGGTTAACCCCCTAAGGGGTTTTTTCCTTACTTATGCTTTTACGGGTAGGGGCGGCATAAGACATGGTTTGGGGGAATCAGAGGCTTGGTCAAAGAAAAGGCCCCAGACTTGAGAGGTCCTTTACCTTTTTGACGGGGATAAGCAAAGGGGCGGGGTTTGGGGGCCCGACCCTGGGTTGGGCGGAATCATATTAAACGGACTTTTGCGACGCCCCCCCTCCCCTTTTTTAGGCGGAACCCCCCTGACATACCCCCTCGTCTTTTTTCCTCGTCCATTGATAACGCTCGCAAGCAAAAATTTTGCTGAAAAGACCCCTTGGATCCCAATGGGCGTAAACAACAAAACAGGTGACTTGGGCTTCCTGACATTCTGATCCAGGAGCTGCGGGCCCACAAGCCAAATGGGACTGCAACGTTGCCCCCACCCCCCCGGGAAATTTTTTGGGCCCATTGACCCGGGTTCCTTCTCCTCCTCTGATGGGATTTAGTAACTGGGCCGTCAGAGCAGAGAAAATTCCCTCCTCTTTGGGCCCCTTGAAACTTTTAAATGCCTTTACCCCAAAACCCCCTTTTTTTCATCAAAGAGGTCTTCAGAAAAAGGGTTACCCCAGTGGGGGGTAAAAAGAGGGTTACATTTGGGGGGGCTTTCCCTGTTTTTACGGGGTCTGGTGATTGTGAGAGACATTTTTGCCCGTTTATGGGAGACGAGGAGGGTTTGGGCTGCTGGGTGCAGGTAGCATTAAACCCCTGAAGGGCAAAATTAGGCGACGCTGTTCGTTTTCTGAGGGTTCACAGGGCCCTACCCCAAAGAACAGGCCTGAAGGGCCCCCGGGAAATGACCAAATTTTTCCCGGCATGCGTTTTTTGCGCCAAACACTGGAAGGAGCACCTTCCTCGTTTCCTCTACCGTCCCTGTCCTACCCCCCCCCTTTGCTCGCTTAACCCCTGAATTTGCTCCATGTTCCCGAAATTTTAAAAAATTTGAGAAAGGGATGGAAGAAATTTTTTGGGAAAAATCTCTTATTAAAAAATGGCAAAAAACAGCCCATTCTCAACTCCTCAAATCAAAAAAAAAATTTTGGATTCAAATATTTAAAGGGAAAGTAGATCTATCAAAAAAAGCTGGCCCGCGCCCCAAAATCAAAAAAAAGTTTTCTGAAAAAGTATTCGGTTTAAAACAAGGGGTTTTTTTTGGCACCTAAACAATTTCCCTGTGGTGACTATCAAATTGTGTTTTTCAAATTTAACTGCAAAAATAGATCTTTCAACAAAGCTGGCTGCGCCAAAGTGAAAAACCTATCTAAATGTATTCGGATAAATTTAAAAGGGATTTTTGGGAAACCCATCAATTCACCTGTGGTGACTACAAAATTTTTGGATTCAAATTTAACTGCAAAATAAAATCTATCAAAAAAAAACTGGCCTGCCCCCCCAAAAAATAAAAAAAACTTTTTTGAAATGTATTTGGATAATACAAGTTATTTTAGGGACCAAACAATTCACCTGTGGTGACTATAAAAATTTCTGTATTCAAATTTTAAATGCAAAGCGGGCCCCAAAGAAAAAAAGGGTTTTAGTGCGCCAAAATTAAAAAAAACGGGATCTGTTTTTGTATTCGTATAAAACAAGAAATTTTTGGGACCCTTTTAATTCACCTGTGGTGGGCTAAAAAATTGCTGTATCAGATTTAAGTGCAAGGCCCCAATGAACAAAGCTGTAGGCCCAAAGTCAAAAAACACGTATCGTTTTTGTATTTTGTATTTTAAAACAATATATTTTTGGCACCTTTCAATTCCCCCCTGTGGTGACTATAAAATTTCTTATTCAGGGTTTAAGTGCAAGCTGCCCCAAAGAACAAAAAACTGTAGGGGCGCCAAAGTCAAAAAAAACCCGTTTTCTGTTTTGTATTCGAAAAATACAATATTTTTGGCACCTTTTTAATTCTCCCGTGGGATTAAAAAAATTGCTGGATTCAGATTTAAGTGCAAGCTGCCTCAAAAGAAAAAAAGCTGTAGTGGCCCAAAATCAAAAACCCCGTACTGTTAAGTAAATTGTATAATACAAAATATTTTTGGCACCTTTTAAAATTTACCCGTGGGGGACTAAAAAAATTGCTGGATTAAAATTTAAGTGCAAGGTGGAAATAAACAACAAAAGGGGGAATGGGCCCAAAATTGGGAAAAAGGAAAAAACCCAACTGGGAAAAGTATATGATAAAAAAAATGGAGTTTTTTCACCTAAAAAAAGAGACCCGCAGTTACTAGGAAAAGGGTTTAAACCTTTTAGGGTTTAGGCTGCCCCAAAATCCAGGAAAAATTTCCCAAAAGAAAACTGTTAATAATAAAACTATTGCATTTCAATTTTAACTAAAAAGGGCTTGTGGGAAATTTATCCATATTCTTTATAGAGCTTTTCTATTCGTATAATACAAAATATTTTTGGGACCTTTCAATTCCCCCTGTGGGGGACTATAAAAATTTGGATTAAAAATTTTAAATGCAAGGTGGGGAAAATCAACAAAGGGTTTGGGAAAGGGCAAAATTGAAATGAACCCCTATCCCGAAATGTAATACTGATAATAAATGGGTTTAGTTTTGGGACCTAAAAAAAGGAATCAGTTTCTAGAAAAGGGTGTGTATCGTAAGGTTTTTAGGCTGCCCAAAAATCCAGGAAAAAATTTAATTGAAAATTTTTAATTTAAAAAAGCTTTTTGCTTTCAATGTCCCACACTAATTTTTGGGGAACTTTTTCCAGTAAATTTTTTATAGAGCTTGTCTATTTGTAAAATACAATATTAAATTTTTTGGGACCCCTTTTAAAACACCCGTTGGGGCTAAAAAATTGGTGGATTCAAATTTAAGTGCAAGGTGGGTATAACAACAAAGGGGAATGGGGAAAATTGAAAATGAACACCCATTTTGAAATGTTAAAAGATAAAAAAAGTGGAGTTTTGCACCTAACAAAGAAACCGCAGTTGCTAGAAAAGATTTACCAAAAGATTCAGGCCCCAAAAATCCCGGGGAAAAATTTAATAGAAAACCGTTAATAATAAAAGCCCATTGCAGTGCAAAGTCTACACTAATTTTTGGTGAACTTTTTTCCAGTTTTCTTTATAGAGCTTGTCTAATTTTATAAACAAGATATTTTGGCACCTTTAATTCCCCTGTGGTTTACTAAAAAATTGGGTGGATTCAAATTTTAAATCAAGGTGGATATATCAACAAAGGGTGGAAAGGGCAAAATTTTAAAAATAACAAAATACTGAAATTTTTTATACTGATAATAAAAATGGAGGTTTTTTCCCTAACCAAAAAGACCTTTCAGTTACTAAAAAGTTTTGGGATCCTATAAGGGTTTGGGCCTTTCCCCCTATCCCGGGAAAAAATTTTTAATAGAAAAATGTTTAAAAATAAAGGGTTTTGCATGCAATTCAAAACAAAATTTGGGGGGAACTTTATCCAATTTTTAATTTTTTTATTTGAGCTTTCTGTGTTCGCCCCGTTTTGGGGTCCCCCCCCCCTTCCCCCCCCCCCCCGGGGCTTTGCAGCGGTAGATTCTTTCCCTTTTAAAAATTTCTACCCCAACTATATAAATCTTTTTTTTTTTCCAATTTTTCTAATTAAATAAATTGTAAGGGTTTACAGCTAATAGGTTTGGTTTCTTGTAAGAAATTAAAAAAAATTTTTTTCTGAGCTGTTTGGGGCACAAAAAAGAGCGCACGTCTTTTTGCTCTGAGGAACCGCTGAGAGACACTGAGGCTGAACAGGAAACCCCTGTTTATGTAAAACGGGGGTCATGTATTTTTTTCCCGCCAATCCAAAACCCAAAAACACCCAGTCCCTGACGTAAAACAAACATCCACCCCGTTATTCTGTAAGCTGAAATTTTTTGGGCCCCCAAAATGACAGGAAGCGCAAAAAAAGGGGCAATTTAATAATGAAAAAACCCGATTTTTTTCCTAAATTATCGCAAGATCTAAAAAATCCAATCCCATAAAAACTGTGCCGATTTCATTTGTCCCATAAAAATCGGGTCAAAACTAGTCATCGGCGATTATTTATTATCGGATTTTCGGGTAATTTTCATGGGAATTTCCAATCGATACCCAACGATAACGATGGTTGAACAATCCCCACATCCCCTAGTTTCCAAAAGCCTGCTAAAACGCAGGTTAACAGCATATGTGTTTCTTATATTCTCTATGTTATAACCTATTTTTGAGGTCAAATACTTGACGTTAAGATGTCAAGATAGACGGGTCTTTAAACCTTTAAATGATCCCCATTGAGATTGCTCTCATCTGATGTTTATGATGGCAAGATGATGCCTGACATCGCTGAACAAAGTTAAAGAGAACCTGTCACTAGTTTATTGGCCCCCCCTTTTTTAAAGGACAGCACAAT